>APFE030846787.1:89153-111388 GCA_000404065.3 Pinus taeda
CTACAGATCCGGCTGAGAAGAAGAAATATGAAACAAATGCAAAGGCAGTCAATACTCTATTAGGATGTTTATCTCAACCTGAATTTGTCAAGGTTATGCAGTATAAATCCGCAAAAGAAATATGGGACAAGAGTGTACTGAGCTATGAAGGAGATGATCAGGTAAAACGAACAAAACTTCAAACCCTCAGAATTCAATATGAAAATCTCAGAATGCATAATGATGAAAGTGTGGCTAACTATTTCCTTCGTGTAGATGAGATTGTCAATTGTATGAAAAAGTTGGGTGAAGAAATAAAAGAGGTTTTTGTGGTTGAAAAAGTTCTAAGATCTTTGTCTCCTAGGTTTGAATCTAAAGTTTCTATAATAGAAGAAAAGGAGAATCTACGAAATCTTACCATGTCACAGCTGCACAGAATTCTGACTGCTTATGAAATGAGGAAAGGAGGACCATTAGACAGGAGAGAAGCTACTTTCAAGGCTTCAGGCAAAGGAGATTACTATGAGTTAGGTCACATATCAGAAGAAGAGGAAGAATCAAATTTTGTCAAGAACCTTCAACGGGGTACTGGAAGATTCCGAGGTAAGTTATCTTTCAAATGCTTTGCTTGTGGAAGAGTCGGTCACTATGCTGCCAAATGTCCTCATAAGGATAAGATTGATAAGGGGAAATAATCTATTAGATGGAACAAGAAACAGAATGCAAACAAGAAAATCTATTACACTCATGAAGATAGTGATGGATTTTCAAATAGTGATGAAGATGAAGGAGGTAATAATTATAAACTTTTAATGGCTTTTGAAGATGATGATTACATGGATGCTATAGTTGTGGATGGATTTTATAAAGAGATTTCTAGACTCAAAACATGTTTAGAAGAAAAGAATATGATCATTGATACTCTGCAATTCCAACTTGATGAAAAAGGAAAGTTTCTTGAGAAGTTAGAATGTGAAATTGTTGGCCTTAGAAAAGAAATTGAGAAAACAAAGGCTCTTAATCTTAAATTTGTTAAAGGATCTGAAACTATGGACGAGATTATCAATTTACAGCGTTCTCCTCTAATCAAGACTGGTCTATGGTATAATGGAGAAGCATCTCAAGCATTCACCTCAAAGAGTTATCTCGATGCAGCAAGGAGGAATGAGCAAAAGCCCAATGGAGACCACCAGGTAAAACAGGGATCAATTACATCAAGGATAAACAAAGACTACTAGGTAAATCAGGGGCAATCCACCTTAAGGATGAACAAAAGCTACAACTAGCCACACGTAAAATCTTCTCAATTTGCCTCAAGAATGGATGACAATAGAAACTACAAGCATTTGACAGGAAGATTTGATAATTGGAGGAGTTTCTTCAATGGCCAATGATTCTCTTGCCATAACTTTGGCCACAAAGCAGCTCAATGTGTTTCCTATAAGACAATCATGACTAGAGAAGCTCAAAAACAAAGAAGTATGACTGGGATCACAAAAAGGACCCATAACAACTTTTTTGCCCTTGAAAATGAAATTTAATGTTCTATTTGTAATAACTTTGGTCATGAAGATTCTGAATGCGGGAGCAGGTTTTGGAAGACAACTCAGAAGGAACAAAACCTCAAGCGCCAGAACATCGAGAATGAAGGAACCACAACCAGAAAGATGTGGGATAGCTTTGTGTGCAGAAGGTCAAGAAAATCAATGGTACATTGACAGTGGATGTTGAAAGCATATGACAGGTGATAAAGAAAAACTTGAATCATATAGTGTTTTAGAAAAGGGAAAGAAAGTTTCTTTTGGAAATGATACCCTTGCAGTCATAAAAGGAAAAGGCACTACTCAATTAAAAGAAAAGGTCAAAGCTGGAAATGTTTTGTATGTTGATGGCTTGAAGCATAATCTACTGAGTGTCAGTCAGATGTGCGATAATGGAACCGAGGTAATATTTCAATCAGATGGGTGTAGTGTTCGTGATGTTGATATAGGAAGTACAGTGATCAAATGCAGAAGAACTCCAAATAATTGATACATATTTGAAGAAGGACAACAACAATGTTATTTGAGCAAGGATGATGAACACTGGTTATGGCACTAGAGGTTGGGGCATCTAAGCTTCTCTCAAATAAGGAAAGCATGCAAATACTAGGCAGTTCGTGGTCTTCCAGATATCAAAATTCCAGACAACACTATATGCAAATCATGTCAGTTTGGTAAAAAAACCAGAACTAACTTCCCTGAGAAGGAAGGATCAGCTAGCAGGCCTCTTGAGCTAGTCCATATAGATGTATGTGGTCCATTTAGAACAAGGTCACCTCAAGGAGAAGAATAATTTATATTATTCATAGACGACTTCTCCAGGATGGTTTGGTTAGGACTTATGAAGCACAAAGACGAAGCATTCGACAAATTCAAATCTTTCAAAGCCTTGGTTGAAAACGAATCAGATCAAAATTAAGTGCCTTAGGTCTGACAGAGGTGGGGAGTTTACCTCAAATGAATTTTTTGATTTCTGTGAAGAACATGGAATAAGAAGGGAATTCTCTACAGCTAGGACTCCTCAGTAAAATGGAGTGGTGGAAAGGATGAACAGAATGGTTCAACAAATGGCTCGTGCTATGCTTGATGAGTCTGGAACTCTCGCAACCTTCTAGGGTGAAGCTGCATTTGTTGCGGTTGTTATTCTCAACAAAACAAATGTCTGAGTGAATAACACTCAAACTCCTCATGAGCTCTGGTATGGTGAGACTCCTTCAGTAAAGCATTTCAAAATTTTTGGAAGCAAATGCTATATTAAGAATAACGATGAACAGCTTGGAAAACTTGAACCTAGAGCAGATGAAGGCATTCTTCTTGGTTATTCTCCCCACAACAAAGCATATAAGTGTTACAATAAAAGACTTGGAAGAATTGTTGACATCATTGATGTAGTGGTTGATGAAAAAGGATACATTCCTAGGCAAGTAAATTATAAAAATATCGAAGAGGATGAAGACTACCCTCAAAATCAGACTGATGATGAAGAAGAAAACTATGAAGAAGAAACCCATGAGGATCCAGAGGAACAGATAAGGATAGAAGAAAAGACTCCTTCTAGGTATGTTCAAAAGAATCATCCAGAATCACAAATTTTGGGGAAAAAGGAGGCTAGCATACAAACAAGAAGAACAATTGCAGAAGCTTCAAGCTATTTGGCATTACTCTCCTCCACTAAACCACAAAATGTAAGAGAAGCTTGCAAAGATGAATGTTGGGTCAGGGCAATGGATGAAGAACTTGAACAAATCGAAAAGAACAACACTTGGGAGTTGGTTCCTTGACCAAAAGATAATAATGTCATAGGAACAAAATGGATCTTCAAGAACAAGTTGAATGAAAATGGGGAAGTTAATAGAAACAAGGCCAGACTTGTTTGTAAAGGGTATGCTCAACAAGAAGGAATAGACTTTAAAGAAACTTTTTCTCCTGTTGCTAGACTTGAGGCCATCTGAATGTTCCTTGCTCTCTCAAGCTTTCAAAAGTTCAAATTATTTCAAATGGACGTGAAATCAGCTTTTCTGAATGGAGACTTAGAAGAAGAAGTGTACATTGAGCAACCAGATGGGTTCATTCTTCCGAATGATCCAAATCTTGTATGCAGATTAAAAAGGGCTCTCTATGGTCTTAAACAGGCTCTAAGGGCTTGGTACTATCGTTTGGAAAAATATCTTCATCAACAAGGATTTTCAAAAGGATCAACAGATAGCAATCCTTATATAAAAATTGAAAATGACAAATTGATAATACTTGTTGTGTATGTAGATGATATTATCTTTGGCAGCAATGAAGAAGCTATGAATCAAAGATTTGCCTTGGTGATGCAGAAAGAATTCGAAATGTCTTTGCTTGGAGAACTGACATACTTTCTTGGATTGTAAATCCAACAAAATTAAGGTGGTACCTTCTTGTCTCAAACCAAGTACCTCAAGCAGATTCTGAAGAAGTATGGCATGGAAGATTCAAAACGAGTATGTATGCCTATGGTTACAGGATGCAGTCTCAGTGCAAATGATGAATCAACAGCAGTGCATCTACCAACCTATAGATCCATGATTGGAAGTCTACTTTATTTGACAGGTATCCGACCAGACATCATGCATGCAGTGGGAATAGTTGGAAGATTTCAGGAAATCCTAGGGAAACTCATCTTCAGGCAGTAAAGAGAATTTTCAAGTATCTTCAAGGAACTCAAAACTATGGCTTATAGTATCCTAGAGATACAGATCTCACTCTTCATGCTTATACAGATGCAGATTGGGTTGGAAGCGTGGATGACAGAAAGAGCACAAGTGGTGGTGCATTCTTTATGGGTTCCAAATTAGTATCTTGGTTCAGCAAGAAATAGAGTTCGATTTCTTTATCTACAGCTGAAGCGGAATATGTGGCAGCTGCATCTTTCTGCACTCAACTCCTTTGGATGATGCAAACCTTGCAGGGTTTTCAGATCACTTGTACTACACCTATCTCCATCTTATGTGATAATACAAGTGCAATCAGCATTTCAAAGAACCCAGTCATGCATTCAAAGACCAAGCACATACTGATCAAGTATCACTTTCTCTGAGAACAAGTGTTGGAACAAAAGGTTAAATTGGAGTATGTTCCTTCTAAGGAACAAGTTGCTGATATTCTTACCAAACCATTGCCCAGGGAAACTTTTGAATATCTCAGACAGAGGCTGGGTGTAGTTGATGCATCATCCTGCTGTTAAATCTTGTCAGTTTCAGAGAAAAATGGGTGTACATGTGTTTCCTGAGGAGCATCCGCGTACATACGCCAGTTTTTCAGAGAGAGTCACATATATGGAGGCTTGATGGATATCCGAAGGGACAGGCTCTAGTTGAAGATAGTCTGATACGGGTCTGACAGAGACCATCTGGCACAAGTTCAGGGGGAGCAGATAAACTTCTAATGATTCATTGTTGGTATTATCTTAGAAGCTTTTGTTTCTAGTTCACAACTGTTGTTGGCTTCAGGTGGAACGAAGGCAGAGAAAGAATAGAAGGAAATCAGGGTTGTTGATCTGAATGGTGATTGTCAGATGCTGCTACTATCAGTTATTGGTGACTTTCATAAGTCTGGCTCTAGATATTTCGTCTCTATGTCATGTATCTCTTTTATGGTGTCAAGGTCATGTAACGCCCTATCTTGATTTCCCCACTATGCCTGGGATAAAGATGTAATGTTCTTGTTTATCATGTGTAAACTTTTGATGTATCCCCACTTGGTTTGGAAATGGATGTATGTATGAGTCCTTGGTGATAGGAAGGTCATTTATGATAGAGTCATGTTCCTCTTGTAAAACATCTTTTTGCAGAGCTTGCTTATAGTCAGGGGGAGCATGAACAACACACTTCAGCAGAGCAGAGACTTCAACATGTACTTAGAGGAAGCATGGACAGAGTGGTACACCTTGGCATATACAAAGGGGGAGCTCATTCAGAGATTTTAGCAGGTACTCCGAGGGAGTATGGGCAGCAGAATGTTTCCCTAGGAAAGAGATTATCTTGGTTTTCCCTTTTCCCTTGATGTCAAAGGGGGAGAGTGATTGGTTGTTCTTGGCATCAAGTCCAAAGTGGGGGATTGTTGGCATTATGATACATATTTTGTACTTGATGGCAACCCACTCATATTAGATGATAAATTATAGTGCAGAAAAGTTCACGGATTTTATGCAGAGAAAAGTTTATAAAAGTTTATTTCATGTGCAGAAAATTTCACAGAATTTTATGCAGAGAAAGGTTTATTTCATGTGGAGAAAAGTTCACAGAATTTTATGCAGAGAAAAGTTTATTTCATGTAGAGAAAAGTTCATGGAATTTTATGTAGAGAAAATTTTATTTCATGTGGAGAAAATTTCATGGAATTTTATGCAGAGAAAGTTTATTTCATGTGGAGAAAAGTTCACGCTCTTTCATGGTTGGTTCATGGTATTCGTCTGACAGTTTTTGATCCTATGGTTTTGGTCCATGGTATTGCATCCAAAAGTGTTGATCTCACGCGCTTTCATGGTTGGTTCATGGTATTAGTCTGATAGTTTTTGATCCTATGGTTTTGGTCTGTGGTGTTGCATCCAAAAGTGTTGATCCCAAGTATTTGGTTCATGGTATTGTGTTATTATGGTTTTGGACCATGGTATTGTGAAAGGCCTAAGACTATAAAAGAGCAAGGAGATAATTTGGCAAAGCATCATCTAAATTTTTATTGAATATTTGATAAAGTGCTAGATCTAGAATACTGTGATTGGGTTATGGTGTAGATCTGGATCTAAATAAAGAAGGAACCTGAGAACAAGGAGAAGGATAAGTTCTATTGATGGGTCATAATATTTAAGCTTGAAAGATAGTATCTTTTGTTCTGGGTTCAGATTTGGTGTGTGGTTATTGTTACTGTGATTTGGATACAGCTGTCAGAGAAGTGTCTACTTGTTTGATTTTAGGCTTCTGTGGAAGTCTTTTGTAGTGGTGTGATCCGGATTGTCCACAGTATTTTGTTCATTGTGTCGACGTTTCAAACCCCAAAGGTGGTCCATCATCAGGACAAATCAGAAAGATAGAAAAAGAATGAGAGATTATTGAGAGAAGGAGACATGAACCTTGATATAAATAGATCAAGAACCCTAAACTGTTCTACAGGCCGACACTTGCAGGTCAGCCGTTCTCCTCTCAATTTTTGTCCTCAGGATTTCGAGAAGACAGATCTCCTTCCATGTTTCCCTTCCGTACAGGGAAGTAATGTTTGATTTTAGGCTTCTATGGAAGTTTTTTGTAGTGGTGTGATCCAGACTGTCCACAGTCTTTTGTTCATTGTGTCGACATTTCAAACCCCAAAGGGGGTCCATCATCAAGACAAATTAGAAAGATAGAAAAAGAATGAGAGATTATTGAGAGAAGGAGACATGAACCTTGATATAAATAGATCAAGAACCCTAAACTATTCTATAGGCCGACACTTGCAGGTCAACCGTTCTTCTCTCAATTTTTGTCCTCGAGATTTCGAGAAGACAGATCTCTTTCCATGTTTCCCCTCCATACAGGGAAGTAATGTTTGATTTTAGGCTTCTGTGGAAGTTTTTTGCAGTGGTGTGATCCGGATTGTCCACAGTCTTTTGTTCATTGTGTCGACGTTTGAAACCTCAAAGGGGGTCCATCATCAGGACAAATCAGAAAGATAGAAAAAGAATGAGAGATTATTGAGAGAAGGAGACATGAACCTTGATATAAATAGATCAAGAACCCTAAACTGTTCTACAGGCCGACACTTGCAGGTCAGCCGTTCTCCTCTCAATTTTTGTCCTCAGGATTTCGAGAAGAGAGATCTCCTTCCATGTTTCCCCTCTGTACAGGGAAGTAATGTTTGATTTTAGGCTTCTCTGGAAGTTTTTTGCAGTGGTGTGATCCGGATTGTCCACAGTCTTTTGTTCATTGTGTCGACGTTTCAAACCCCAAAGGGGGTCCATCATCAGGACAAATCAGAAACATAGGAAAAGAATGAGAGATTATTGAGAGAAGGAGACATGAACCTTGATATAAATAGATCAAGAACCCTAAACTGTTCTATAGGCCGACACTTGCAGGTCAGCCATTCTCCTCTCAATTTTTGTCCTCAGGATTTCGAGAAGACAGATCTCCTTCCATGTTTCCCCTCCGTACAGGGAAGTAATGTTTGATTTTAGGCTTCTGTGGAAGTTTTTTGCAGTGGTGTGATCTGGATTGTCCACATTATTTTGTTCATTGTGTCGACGTTTCAAACCCCAAAGGGGGTCCATCATCAGGACAAATTAGAAAGATAGAAAAAGAATGAGAGATTATTGAGAGAAGGAGACATGAACCTTGATATAAATAGATCAAGAACCCTAAACTGCTCTACAGGCCGACACTGTTCTACAGGGTTCTTGATCTATTTATATCAAGGTTCATGTCTCCTTCTCTCAATAATCTCTCATTCTTTTTCTATCTTTCTGATTTGTCCTGATGATGGACCCCCTTTGGGGTTTGCAACGTCGACACAATGAACAAAAGACTGTGGACAATCCGGATCACACCACTGCAAAGTGTCTACTTGATTCAATGCTAATTGGTGAAAAGGAGATTGTTTGATGCATAAATTCTTGATGATTGATTGATGTTCATGGATCCAGTCTTAAAATTTATGAAACGTGGTTGCTGGAAGAAAGAGAAGGTTGTAGCCTTCTGTAGGCCAGCACCTACGTACTAGTATCTTGGCTAGTGCAAGAGTTAAGGGGGTTGTAGCTCCCTTCCATGAGAAGCTGGAAAACGAGAGAGGGTTGTAGCTCTCTGCAGGATGCAACCTACGTACTGGTAAAGGACTACACTAGTACAATTGTAAAAAAAGAAGTTTATAATTAAAGAAAAGATAGAGATGAATTGCAACAGGTGGTTTTTACCCACATTGGGTTTCCACCTTATATCTTGTGTTCTTGTGTGTGATTGTCTTCTGCTCTGTTTTACTGTTTCTGGTTATTGGTTATTTGATTCTAATACACAGATTAACAATCAACATCTGACAGATAAAGTAAATTATAATTTGCATAGTATACGTGGGTTTCCTTCTACACAGTTGCGGGTTTAATTAACTGAAGTAGCGTATATCATTTGGATTTGAAAAAGGAATATTTGACTTGATAATACTGATTCACCCCCCCCTCAGTATTATTTCCAACAATGAGTTGGTAGAGGAATCAGTTTCGCAGGAAATATTGGAGCAATGAAATTAATGACTATTCAAAGAGAACTAACACTCAATTCATGAGGAAATAGGTGGCCACCTCTCTGTGAAGCATTACACCGTGATGGTGACATAGAGTAGGGGAATTCAAGTTGACAAAGGAAGGAGATCTAGAGAGTTGGGAAGAAGAAACGAATAGACAGGAAGCAGATTGACTTTAAGCCATAAACAAAGAGACAATAAAAGAGAGAGAGAGAGAGAGAGAGAGAGAGAGAGAGAGAGAGAGAAGTAGAAAACTAAGAGGTGAGAGAGAAGTGAATTGTAGAGAACAGTGAAGAAGCCGAGCTGATCTGCAGAAGCAAAGGCAGTATCAAGGCAGATAGAGACAGAAAGAGTGTGAGAGTCTGTGAACTCCAGAAAAGGCTTGAGAGGTTCAAGCAAACTCTTATGTGTATACCTGTCAGGTATTTAGTACCAGATTGGACTCATACCACTGAGACTTGTTGAGGTCGAGAGTTAGTAAGGGGAGTTTGTGTGCTCTAGAGACTCGGGGAATCCAAGTGCAATCCTACTGATCATCCTCTATTAAATGAGACTCAAATTGAGCTCATTATTGTAAAAACTCTGCTTTTTAAGACACAATAGAAAGGCCACCACTGAAGGCTGGACTAGGAGAAATAGCTTAGGAGGATTGGGTGAACTCCTTATTAAACTTGTTGTGTTTACATGTTTGCTTATTGTGTTTCTCTTACTACTTCAGTGTCTGTGTATTTCACAATCTTATCGATCCATTGCATACGATAACATAGAAACACCCCATCACATGAGTCTGTAATACATTCACTAATTCTCTAAGATCATTTATGGGTGATTTCAGATCAACTTTTCTATTGATTTAGTGCCAGGGGAAACTCCAACATAAAAAGAAACTTGCACGATGAGCACACCTGAGTTGGTTGAGTTAAAACTTCAATTGAAGGAAATGTTGGACAAGGGATACACTGGGCCAAGTGTATCATCTTGCAGTGCACCAGTCTTGTTTGTGAAGAAGAAAGATGGTACTCTCATATTGGGCATTAGCTACATGCACTCGAACTAAGCAACTATCAAGAACAGATACCCTTTGCCAAGGATTGATGACCTGTTCGATCAGGTGAAGGGAGCAATAGTGTTCTCAAAGATTGACTTGAGATCCAGATAGCATTAGGTACACATCAAAGAAGGGGACATTGACATGACTGCATTCAAGACCAGGTATGGACATTATGAGTTTGTTGTTCTTCCATTTGGATTAAATAATGGTCGAGCTATAGTCATGTGCTTGATGAATAAAGTGTTGTGCCCATTTTTGGATAAGTTTGTTATTGTGTTCATTGATGATATACTGGTATATTCTAAACATGAGGAAGAGCATGTTGAGCATTTAGCAGCAGTGTTGATGTTGTTGAGAGAGAATCAATTGTATTCTAAGCTCAGCAAGTGTAGTTTATTTCAGACTGAGGTACAATACTTGGGACATGTTGTCTCGAATGAAGTTATAACATTAGATCCAGAGAAAATAAGGGCCATCATGGAGTGGGTAGCTCCTAAGAGTCTGGATGAGGTAAGATCTTTCATGGCTCTAGAAGGATATTATAGCAGGTTCATCATGAACATCTCGCAAATTGTTTATCCCATCACATCATTGCAAAGGAAACGTCAGAATTTCGAATGGATAGAGGAGTGTGAGGCTAGCCTTGAGCAACATAAGCAGTTGTTAATAGATGCACAAGTGCTACAGATTATTGATCTAGAATAATAGTTTGTAGTATGTACAAACTCTTGCAAGAGAGGACTTTGGTCGAGTCCTTATGCAAGATGGACATGTGTTATGTTATGAATCCTAGAAACTAAACGAGCATGAGCAGAACTACCCGACACATGATCTTGAGTTAGCAATGATCATACATGCATTGAATATGTGGAGACACTATATTATTGGGAAGAGGTTTGTACTAATGAGTGGTCTTATTGGGTTGAGGTATTTGTTTCACCAGTCGAATTTGAATGTTAGGTAGGCTAGATGATTGGCCATGATCAATGAGTTTGACTTTGAGATCAGGTATATCAAAGGTAAAGAGAACATGGTGGTAGATTCTCTCAATAGACAGGTACAAGTACATCACCTAGTAGCTATGAGATCCTATGGACATACTCACAAGATAGGATCTTGCAGGCAGGTTAGTAGGATGCTACGTATATGGATATTATGCACAGGGTATGGATTATTGTCTTACAATAGATGGATTGGTTAGGTTCCGAGATAGGATATATGTACCAGACAACAGTGAATTCAGGAAGGTGATGTTGAGGGAGTTTCATGCGAAACCTTATTCAGGCCACCCAGGTTATGAAAGACATTGACAACAGTGAAGATATTCTACTATTAGATTAATTTGAAGAGGGATGTAGCAAAGTTTTTTGTGATGTTTTTCGATTTTCAATAAGTGAAAGCAAAGTGTAAAAATCTAGGTGGACTACCACAGCCGATCGTGATTCCATACTAGATATGCGAGGTCATTTCCATGGATTTCATCATAGGGTTGACTAAGACATGAAATTGCATGATTCCATCATGGTCATTGTGGACAGGTTAACAAAGGTTGTACACTTCATTCTATTAGTGTCTATATTTTTAGCTAATAGTGTGGCATAGGTATTCATCAGAGATGTAGTTGCATAGCACATTGTTTCGAAGAATATTATGTCAGAAAGTGATGCGAAGTTCAACTCCAAGTTTTGTAAGGAGTTATTTGTAGGTTTGGGCACAAAATTTGTCTCTAGCATAGTTTATCAACCACATACAGATGGACAGACAAGGAGGGTCAACAGGATAGTGGAGGACATGTTGAGGATGTACATGATGCATGAGCGGATGAAGTGGGAAGAGTCTCTCCCTTTGGTAGAGTTCACATACAACAACAATTATCATGATTAATTAAGGATAAGACCGTTTGAGGCATTGTATGGGAAGAGTTGTAAGAATCCTATCAGTTTGAGTGATCTGGTTCGCAGGGTATTGATTGGACCAAAAATGTGGCAAACATGGAATAGGAAATGCAGATGATCAAGAAAAATCTAAAGGTAACACATCATAGGCTGAAAACCTATGCAGATCAGAATATGTTGTTCAAGGAGTTCTAGGTTAGGGAATAGGTGTACTTGTGCATGAAATGAAAGAAGAGCTCCTTGCAGACTGGATCTTGCGCCAAGCTAGCAACATGGTTTTCTTGACCCTTCAGTATCATTGAGAGGATTGGGAAATTAGCCTATCGGCTTGCACTGCCTCTAATAGTGAAAGTCCACGATGTTTTCCATGTATCTTTGCTTCAGAAGTATGTTAAGGATGTTGATCATCTGATTGACTAGTATATAATGTAGGTGGAATGAGATGGAGAATTCTAGCTAGAGCCTGAGTGTATATTGCAGAAAAAGGTACTCATCCTTCGTAATCGAGCAATTGAGTAAGTTAAAGTGCAATGAAATCACTTTGGTCACAATGAAGTTACATGGGAGATGGTAGATTATATGCAGGCTGTGTATCCTTCCTTGTTTGTTGGTCGAGGCAATGTAGCTTAGATATGGTTGTGTTATATATGCTTTATGGTGGTTTGGTATATGATTTATGGTGGCTTGATATATGTTGTATGATGTTATGCTTAGATATGGTGTTTAGTATATGTTTTAGCATATGTTTTGGTATATGTTTTGGTATATATTCATGGTGATGTTGATATATGTACATATGTGTATGTATGTAAATACAACCATGAGCTATGTTATAGAGCTCCACTATGTGGTATGGGTGCTATGTCATTATGATTATGTTGTAATGTTATTATGCTATCATGTTGTTATGTTATCATAATTTTATGATGTTATGTGGATTGGCACTAAGGAGGATGATCATTGTAAATACTGTAATGAACTGTGTTATAAGGCTCCACTATGTGGTATGTTATCATGTTGTCATGATGTCTTTCTTTTAAGCAGGCCCTTCATTGTAAATACTGCAAATAGCTGTGTTATAAAGCTCCATGAGTAGTATGTCTTATTTCAGCAAGTCGTTGAGGTATATGTGTGATTGAACACTGAGGACAGTGTCCCCCAAGGGGGAGGACTCTATAACAACCCTGGTAAAAAATTCCATGTAATATAAGTTAAAAAACAATAACGATGGTTGATGGGATGCTTATTCCAAGATGAATCTTGGGAAGGACATCCTAGGGGGTGTTCATTTGGTTGTTTATAGCTAAGGAAATTGCAAAGGAAATGAATAAGGCTTTGAAAAGGAAAAATGGCATTTTTGGCACATTTATTTATACAAATAACAGAAATTACGAGAAAACGGAGGTGAAAGGTCACATGTTTCATGTGAGGAGGAAAATGGAATAAAATAATAGAAAATGAAGAAAATAGAGGCCTCATTCATAAAAAGGCTTCTAAGGATCAGTTGGTAACATTTTGTTAGCTGATTATTGGAGCTCTCTCATTACTCTCTCTCTCTCTCTCTCTCTTTCATACTGTTGGAAACTTAGGGTTTTCTTGGAGCATTTTGACATTGGAGAAAGAAGGGAAAAGAAGGAAAGAGGAAGAAAAGATGAAGTTGAGAAAGGCAAGATCAGATATCTACAACAGGCTTCATTGCAGGTATTGATTTTCATCTGTATTTTCCTTTCTAGATTTAGGATGCATGTTATTGCATGTGGTTATATTTTATCATGGCATGGGTTTTTCTAGGTGTGACATTGTTTTTAGCATAGCCTTGTCATTTGTGGATAGCCATGGTGTAATGGAGTTTTGATGTTTTAGTTGAGCTCGACTATCAGATGGATTTGAAGTTGAGTGAGGTGGAACTCCAAAGTGATAGAACACATGGCCTAGTAACCCATGATCTGGATTGTGGGTTGCGTAATAGAAGATTTTTTGTTGCCTTAGATGGCTTAGGAATCATTGTCGATGAATTTTTGGATATATGGTAAAGCCTAGAGGTGGTTCACTCTCTGTTGGGCTTAGTAATCCTCAGTTGGGATATGTGGTAAAGCCTGTAAAGTGCGTCTAGGTTTAGGGCTCATTGATACAGGTTTGGATTGTGGTAAAGGTTGGGAGAATAGGAGACATGAAAATTCCTCATGGTGTAGGAGGAGAAATATGGTGGCACCAACGCTTGCTTTGCCTAGTGATAGGGTAGAGATCATGGTAAAGCCTATTATGATGTGGTCATTGTGTTGGCCTAGTGATCCGGGATGGATTACAGTAAAGCCTAGTTTCTGTTGATCAGGGTGAGGTGGGCTAGCCTTGATATGCCCTCGTTGGTTCTTTTGATTGAGTCCCACATTCATGATTGTAATATGGCACGGGGGTGAATGGTTGAAGAGATATTTATGGTCGGGTGGAATGTGGTAGTCCCATCTCCAGTTGGTTTATTGCATTCATTAATGAGAAATTGATTCCCATGATTTCTGCTTGCAAATGTATTGATGTATATGTGGATTTTTACGGTTGATATGTTCATGGTAATTATGTTCCTACTATGCTAGTTACAGGTATATTTTTTGAGGACAACTATGTATGGCTCTCAGGATGTTTTTATTTGTAAATGAGTGGATAATGCATCTATGTTCTAATAGATGATAATGCGGCAAATGACATGAGGGAAAAATGGTTAATATAAATTATCAGATAAGTATGACATCCCTACACTTAATTATGTTCTTTACACCTATAGGTTACATGTTGATGACTTATTTGACAAAATGCCTATCATGGCTAGTAGGGTCTGGTTATGGACTTGTTTAGATTATTTATTTTTTCACCATTGTTTCCTTGTAATTTTATTGATTTCCATCTATCACTCCATTTTGGGTAGTGGCTTGGGCTATGGACTTGAAAAAGCGGCTTAAATCACGGGGTAGCTCGCACAAAACTGACAATTTTGGTTTGTGGTTGATAGAAAGAAAGCCAGTGAGAGCGACTTTAGGTTGTTGGTCACTCCCTCTGCCATAGCATGAGATTGACTATGGTCTAAGCGATCCATATCAACATTGGGACCTAGGGACAGACTATTTGAGTTCCTGACTTGTCTCCTAACATTTATTTTGATGATGTTGGATAACTGTGTGTGAATTTATTTATAGGAAAGGGTGGAAGTTATTTGTAGTGCACATTTCTAGTGATATAGGTAAGGAAGTTCAGGACGCAGATGTGTTTAGCAGATAATCAGTTCTACAACAGTTCAAGGATGTATTTCTTGAAGACATTACAAAGTTTCCACCTCACAGAGATGTAGACTTTTCTATTGAGTTAGCGCCAAGAGTAGCTCCAACATCAAAAGCACCTTGCAGGATGAGCATGCTTGAGTTAGTTGAGTTAAAACTACAATTGAATGAAATGTTGGACAAGTGATACATTAGCCCAAGTGTATCATGTTGGGGTGCACTGGTCTTGTTTCTGAAGAAGAAAGATAATACTCTCATATTGTGCATTAGCTACATGCAATTGAACAAAGTGACTATCAAGAACAGATACCCTTTGCCAAGGATTGATGTCTTGCTTGATCAGCTGAAGGGAGAAACAACATTCTCAAAGATTGACTTGAGATCTAGATAGAATTAGGTACACATCAAAGAAGAGGACATTTACATGATTTCATTCAAAACCAGGTATGGACATTATGAGTTTGTTGTTGTTCCATTTGGATTAACTAATGTTCGAGCTACATTCATGTGCCTGATGAATAAAGTGTTTTTTCTATTTTTGGAGAAGTTTGTTATTGTGTTCGTTGATGATATACTAGTATAGTGTAGAAATGAAGAAGAGCACACTGAGAATTTAGCAGCAGTGTTGATGTTTTTGAGAGAGAATCAGTTGTGTGCTAAGCTCAGCAAGTGTAGTTTATTTCAGAATGAGGTATACTACTTGCGACATGTTGTCTCAAAGGAAGGCATAGCAGTAGATCCAGAGAAAACAAGGGCCATCATGGAGTGGGTAGCTCCTAAGAGTGTGGATAAGGTAAGACCTTTCATTGCTCTGGAAGGATACAAGAGGTTCATCATGAAATTCTTGTAGATTGTTTATCCCATCACATCATTGCAAAGGAAACGTAAGAATTTCGAATGGACAAAGGAGTGTGAGGTTAGCCTTTAGTGGCTTAAGCAATTGTTGATAGATGCACAAGTGTTACAGATTGCTGATCTGGACAAATATTTTTGTAGTATGCACAAATTCTTGCAAGAGAGGACTTTGGTCGAGTCCTTATGCAGGATGGACATGTGTTATGTTATGAATCCTGAAAACTAAACGAGCCTGAGTAGAACTAACTAACACATGATCATGAGTTAACAACAATCGTACATGCATTAAATATGTGGAGAAATTATCTTCTTGGAAAGAGGTTTTTACTGATGAGTGATCTTATTTGGTTGAGGTATTTGTTTCACCAGCCGAACCTGAACGTGAGATAGGTTAGATGATTGGCCACGATCAACGAGTTTTATTTTGAGATCAGGTATATCAAAGGTAAAGAGAATGTGGTGGAAGATTCTCTTAGTAGACAGGTATAGGTATGTCATCTGGAAGCTATGAGATCCTATGGGACATACTTACAAGGTAGGACCTTGTAGGAATGTTAGTAGGATGTTAGGTATGTGGAGATTGTGCACAAGTTGCAGTAGAGTAGAGTTGCAGATATAGGTACAGGTACAGGCATAGGTGTAGGTGCACAGGGTATGGATTATTGTCTCATAGCAGATGGATTGGTTAGGTTCCGAGATAGGATATATGTACTAGACAACAGTGAGTTCAAGAAGGTGATCTTGAGGGAGCTTCATGAAAACCTTGTTCAAGTCATCCTAGTTATCAAAAGACACTAAGAATGGTTAATATATTCTATTATTGGATTAATTTGAAGAGGGATGTAACAAAGTTTGTGGTGAGGTGTTTCGATTGTCAATAATTGAAAGTAGAGTGTAAACATCTAGGTGGACTCCTACACCCGATCATGATTCCATATTAGAAATGCGAGGTTATTTCCATCGATTTCATCATAGCGTTGCTTAAGATAGTGAAGTCACATGATTCCGTCATGGTTATTATGGACATGATAAGAAAGGTTGCACACTTCATTCTAGTAAAATCTACATTCTTAGCTAGCAGCATGCCACAGATATTCATCAGAGATGTAGTTACACTACATGGTGTTTCGAAAAAGATTATGTTAGACAGTGATGTGAAGTTTAACTCCAAGTTTTGGAAGGAGTTATTTGTAGGTTTGGGCACAAAATTTGCCTCTAGTATAGTTTATCATCTGCATACAGACGAACAGACAAAGAGGGTCAACTGGATAGTGGAGGACATGTTGAGGATGTACATGATGCATGAGCAGAGGAAGTGGTAAGAGTCTCTCCCTTTGGTAGAGTTCACATACAACAACTGTTATCAGGAGTCATTGAGGATATGTCCATTTGACGCATTGTATGGGCGGAGTTGTAACACTCCTCTCAGTTGGAGTGATCCAATTCGTAGGGTATTGATTCAACCAAAAATGTGGCAGACATGGAATAGGAAATGTAGGTGATCAAGAAAAATATAAAGGAAACACATCATAGGCCGAAAAGCTATGGAGATCGGAACAGGTTGTTCAACGAGTTATAGGATGGGGAATAGGTGTACTTGCATATCAAACAGAAAAAGTGCTCCTTGAGGATTGGATCTTGTGCCAAGCTGGCAACATGGTTTTGTCGACCCTTCAGTATCATTGAGAGGATTGGTCCAATAACCTATCGTCTTGCACTACCTCTAATAGTGAAATTCCACAATGTTTTCCATGTATCTTTGCTTCAAAATTATGTTAATGATACTGATCATTTTATTAACTGGTTTGTAATGTAGGTGGAATGAGATGGAGAATTCTAGCAGGAGCCTAAGTGTATATTGCAGAAAATGGTACTCATGCTTCAGAACCATGCAATCGAGCAAGCTAAAGCGCAATGGAGGCACTTTGGTCACGATCAAGTTACATGGGAGATGGCAGATCGTATGCAGGCTATGTATCCTTCCTTGTTTGTCAGTTGAGGCAAAGCAACTTACATACGGTGTTTAGTATATGTTTTAACATACGTTTTGGTATATGATTTGTTATATATTCATGGTGATGTTGATATATGTACATATGTGTATGGATGTAAATACAACCATGAGCTATGTTATAAAGCTCCACTATGCGGTATGGGTGTTATGTCATTATGATTATGTTGTCATGTTATTATGCTTTCATGTGGCTATGTTATCACAATGTTATGATGTTATGTGGATTGACGCTAAGCATGATGATCATTGTAAATACCATAATGAACTATGTTATAAAGCTCCACTATGTGGTATGTTATCATGTTGTAATGATGTTTTTCTTTTAAGTAGGTCTTTCATTGTAAATATTTCAAAGAGTTGTGCTATAAAGATCCATGAGCAGTATGTCTTTTTTCAGCATGTCGTTGTGGTACATTTGTGATTGAAAACTGAGGAGGGTGTCCCCTAAGGGGGAGGGCTCTATAACCACCCTGGTGAAAATTCCATGTAATAAAAGTTAAAAGCAATAACATTGGTTGATGGGACACTTATTGCAATTTGAATCTTGGAAGGACATCCTAGGGGGTGTTCATTTGGTTGTTTATAGCTAAGGAAAATGGCAAACACAATGAATAAGACTTTGGAAAGGAAAAATGGCATTTTTGGCACATTTATTTATGAAATAATGGAAAATAGGAGAAAAGGGAGGTGAAGGGTCACATGTTTTATGTGAGGAGGAAAATGAAGGAAAATAATAGAAAATGAAGAAAATAGATGCCTCATTCATAGAAAGGCTTCTGAGGATCAGTTTGTGACCTTTTGTTAGTTGATTTTTGGAGCTCTCTCAGTACTCTCTCTCTCTTTCATACTCTTGGAAACTTAGATTTTTCTTGGAGCATTTTGGCATTGGAGAAAGAAAGGAAAAGAAGGCAAGAGGAAGCAAAGATGAAGTTGGGAAACGTAGGATCAAATAGCCACAACATGCTTCATTGTAGGTACTGATTTTCATGTGTATTTTCCTTGCTATATTTGGCATGCATGGTATTGCATGTGGTTCTTTTTTATCATGGCATGGGTTTTTCTAGGTGTGACATTATTTTTAGCCTAGTCTTTCCATTTCCAGATAGCCATGGTGTAATGGGGTTCTCATGTTTTGGTTGAGCTCGATTGTCGGATGGATTTGAAGCTAACTGAGGTGGATCTCTAAAATGATAGAACACATGGTGTAGTAACCCCTGAGCCAGATTGTGGGTTGAGTAATGCGAGATTTT
Source organism: Pinus taeda (assembly GCA_000404065.3). Taxonomy (NCBI): domain Eukaryota; kingdom Viridiplantae; phylum Streptophyta; class Pinopsida; order Pinales; family Pinaceae; genus Pinus; species Pinus taeda. The sequence goes on from APFE030846787.1 coordinate 108,238, forward strand.
TTGTTTCTTTAGATGGCCTAGGAATCATTATCAGTGAATGTTCAGATATACGATAAAGCCTAGAGATGGTTTTCTCTCTGTTGGGCCTAGTAATCTTGGGTTGGGATATGTGGTAAAGCATGGAAAGTGGGTCTTGCCCATTCATCCAGGTTTGGATTGTGGTAAAGGTTGAGATACTAGGAGACATCAAAATTCCTCATGGTGTAGGAGGAGAAATATGGTGGCACCCATGCTTGTTTGGCCTTGTGATTGGGTGGAGATCACGATAAAGCCTATTATGATGTGGTCGTTATGTTGGCCTAGTGATCCGAGATGGATTACGGTAAAGCCTAGTTTCTATTGATGAGGGTGAGATGGTTTAGCCTTGATATGCCCTTGTTTGTTCTTTTGGTTGAGTCCCACATTCATGCTTGGAATATGGCACGGGGGTGAATGGCTGAAGAGATATTTATGGTCAAGTGGAATGTGGTAGTCCTATCTCTAGTTAGTTTATTGCATTCATTAATGAGAAATTTATTCCCATGATTTCTGCATGCAAATGCATTGATGTATATGTGGATTTTAATGGTTGATATGTTCATGGTAATTATGTTCCTATTATGCTAGTTATAAGTATATTTTTTAACAACAACTATATATGGATCTTATCATGTTTTTACTTGTAAATGAATGGATAGTGCATCTATGGCCTAATATATGATAATGCAACAAATGACATGTGGGAACAATGGTTCATATAAATTCTCAGATAAGTATGAGATCCCCACACTTAATTATGTTCTTTACACCTATAGAATAGATGTTGATGACTTATTTGATAAAATGCCTATCATGCTAGTAGGGGTCTGGTTATGGACTTGTTTAGATTATTTAATTTTCACCATTGTTTCATTGTAATTTTACTGATTTCAATCTATCACTTCATTCTAGGCAATGGCTTGGTATATGGGCCTGAAAAAGTGGCTTAAATCCCGGGGTCGCTCGCACAAAACTGACAATTTTGGTCTTCGGGGGATAGCAAGAAAGCTAGTGAGAGTGAATTTATGTTTTTGGTCACTCGCTTTCCCATAGCACGAGAGTCACTATGGTCTAAGAGATCCAGATCAACATTGGGACCTAGGGATGGGTTGTTTGAGTTCCTGACTTGTCTCCTAAGGTTTCTGTTGATGATGTTGGATAATTATGTGTGAAGTTTTCATCGATTCCACTTCATTAAGGTCACATAGCACATCGAATATGATCATAGAAGCCTCTTGTCTCATGTTTACCCCAGTTGTCATGGTTACTTGGGTAAATGTGGGAGGAGGGTGTTACATCAATTGTGTGCTTTTGTTCAATTTTAATTTTGTTATTATTATCAAAATTAATTGGTTTAATAAATATTATTAGAATATTATAAATATAATTGCAGAGAGGGCATTCTATAACCCAGTATGAGGGAGATGTGTGATTTTGTCTATGCTGAACATGAAGTTGACACGTATCCCTCTTAAAGTAAAAACAAAATATTCTGTAAATAGAAGAGCAATGTTGACAATAAAAAAATGAATATGCATGTTAAGTTGGTTTTCATTAAAAGCATTATAAAGCATAAATAATCCCAACCTCACTATGGTCATGAATAATCACAATCTCACTTATGGTATGCCAGTTTCTTGTTGATATTCCAATGCGATGTGGTAAAATGTAACATACCCCAATACTTTGAATACCCTATTGAACGATTTTTTACTTTTTTCACACACCATTATCTTTGTTGAATATTATTAATTCTATGTGAATTATACAAAGAATATGAAAATTAAAGCTATAGAAATCAGATAACTTGAATGAATGGGGATTTTTGGGGATCGCAGGAGAGCCGAAATTACTACGGTTACAGTAGACAACAAAGTTCGTCTCTAATGGAGAGTGGTAGGGGAGGGAGCTTGGCTCCCTCCTACAAAGATGTTGTGACCAACAGAAGTAAATCAACGATTGGAAATAGTAAAGGTTGCATGGATGATAGGAACAAGGATAATGAGAAGGAAACAGATGGGACCAGAACCAAGGAAAAAAGCAGCACCAAGGACAGAGAGGAAGAAGACAAAAATCTGGGTTCAAGAGACAAAAAAAAAGGACCTTGCAAAACAAAAGCAGAAATCACTCCTAGAGTAATATTAAATGATCCTTCTCTACAGGCGCATAGGGAACACATGGGGACCTACACTATTATCTGTAAATTCATGGGACTATGGCCCATTGAAAAGGCTTTATAGACGTGGATCAAGTATCACTAGAAACCCAAAGGAAGTATTGACCTACATCTTGGGTCAAAAGGATTCTTCACAGTGGTGTTCTCAAACACGGAAGATAAAGACAGAATATTTGAAGGAGGACCCTAATTTTTTGTAGCAGCCAGTCTCTATATGAGGCCATGGAAGATGAACTTTGTCCTAGAGTGGGAGACCTTCTCTTCGGTTCTAGTGTGGGTAAGGCTCTATTCTCTACTCTAGATTATTGGCAATCTGAATCGCTTGCTACCATTGGAAATAAACTAAGATGCTTTGTTAAAGCTTCGGAAGCCACAAGTGGGGGAAGGTATACCTTCTTTGCAAGGATATGTGTGGAAATGGACCTATCAAGAGCACTTCTGGATGAAGTAATCCTAGAAATTTTTGATGAGGAATGGGTGCAGATAGTGGACTACGAGCATATCCCTTTCAAATGCCGAAGATTCCATGAACATGGACATCTCTTAAGAGACTGCCCTCTTAGTAAAGCAAATAACAAAGAAAAACTTAATACAACAAAGGACATAGAAAGCTTTCAGAAAGTGGAAAGTAGAGGAAAGGGAAGAAAAAAGGGGTCAAAGCAACAACATAACGAGGGGCAGAAGGGTAGTCAGAACAAGTTTCAAGTGCTAGAAGAGACTGAATAAATTACACGAGAGAACCAATATCAGGAGGAACGTACTAAAGAAAAAGAAAAAGAAGAGGAAAAAAATCAATCTCAAGATATGGATTCTCAAAAAGAGGTGATGAGAAGTGAAACAGAAATGGAGATGGACCAGGAAATGACCCAAAGTGAAACAAATCTGTAAGATCATGAACTACAAGAAATTCTCGACAAGGAAAACCTGGATCTGGAAGGATTCCTGATGCAGGGAACC
>APFE030846793.1:1929-31773 GCA_000404065.3 Pinus taeda
AAAGAATGAAAATTTACATAAGCTTCTCTCATGCACGGTTAACCTACAAATGACCCTCCATGCTCTTTAAATAGAATTCATGGACCAATCGGGTGTCAAGCCACGGATCAGTGTCGGTAATACCGAGGAGAGAATGAACCGTCGGATCACTACATATCGTGACCGTCGGATTGTAAGTTACAAAATGTACAACGGTAAAGAAACACACTTTACCTAACGCTAACCTAACTCTATACTAGACCAAGTTGAACTTAACTATTCCTATGTGTCGGAATATCCTAACAATATGTAAATTAACTTTATTGTTTTCTTACCAAATCGATGGCAGTTCAACAGACACGATGCTTCATTTACAAATTGACCGGATCCGTTCTCCGTATCGGTCGATAGTCAACTACTCCACGTCACTAAGCACTATTTGTGGAACGCTGTTCTCCACAGTGGTCAACGGTGTGATGATGTGTTGTCCACGGTGGTCGACAGTATTCTGTACACAACACTTCGGGGAATGACTCCATAGCCATCGTGGTTCTCCCTTGTCATTTATTGTCTTGCAGAGTGTCTAAGCACCGCGACAATGCTCAGACCAGGGACTATCACCCTGTTCCCCGATCTCTCTGTTTAAGCCGCCTCCCTAGGCTAAGGGGGCTAAACCCTATGAGATAAAAGAAGACCAACTAGGAACCAGCTAGGTTGGGAGACACAGCAAGGCAGTTAAATGCTCGATTGAAGCTTAGCAACACTTAAAATTTATTTGGATTTTAAATGCTTAAGATCAGTGCCTTATGGAGTTAATGACCAAATAATTCTTTATCAACCGCTGAAGAAATATGAAATTTGTAAACAATCATTTATTATCAAGTAATCCAAGCAATGATTAATTTCACCAGATGCAAAATATTCAATAAATGCACAATATTCTAGCAAATAAATTTCAAAATATAAAATACTTCAAAAAACCACGAAATTTTAAATGCTAACCAGTTCATAAAATGATTCACCAATTTCAAATAGCTAATCTTTAAGTCTAAAGGTTTAAGCACATTTAACTATATAAAAATGACAAATACTAATTCCACTTTAAAAAAATTTATCCCTAACAAAAAAAAGACACCAAGAAAATTTAAACTTGAATCATTTCCTTGATTAAGCAAGACTTAAAAAAAAAAAAATCATTTTTTTTTTTTATTTTTTAATTTTTGATTTATTTTAAAATCAAACAAAACTAAAAAAGAAATCTTAAAACTTTAAGAAAAAAAATTTAGCCTAACACATGAATATGTATATATCGAATAAACAAAAAAAAACAAAATCACAAAAGTGAAAATTTCTTTTTCATCTTTTTTTTTATTATTTTATAATAAGACCAAAAAAATAAAACAAAAATAAACTTAAATATATATAGTACTAAAACTAAAGCCTACCTTAAAAAAATCAAACAAAACAAATAAACTAAATCTAACTCTAAGCCTAAAGCCCAATCCATCAGATATATGAAATGCTTTAAGTTTGATTTATGTAAGCCTAGGCGTTCGACGGCAAAAGGAGGAGATTGCATGGAGGAGAGTCGACGTGAGCAGCTAAGGAGACGTTGAGGGCTTTAAATGTTGTTTGCAGGGGCGGGGATTGCATGAGAGATGGCGAGAAAACGCGTCTGAGGGTTTTGAGGCAGCGTGGATGGGCGACTGTGAGGATCGGTGATGGCTGCGAGAGAGTCTAAAAGGAAGAGAAGACAGCGTACAGGCTTATGGAATCTACAGGGATGGTGGATCATACACAGGTAGAAAGAGGCTATGATGAGGGTTTGGCAGCGTGACAAGACAAGGCAAGTCAGATGGGGACCTCGACTTGCAGGTTTGCAGATTTTAGAAAAATGATAGCATTGAATGTGAGGAACGTGGGAATGGAGGTTAGACGCAGGCAAAGTGCTACGTGTAGGGGAGTTGCAACAATGGTGGGGGGATGGACTCACGATGGCAGCAGAAGAGTGTAAGGGAAAGCCGAGAGAGGGGAAATACGTTGAGGCTGATAGCATGAGGAGAAGAGTGTGATGGGACTAAGGGCAATGGCAGATGGAGAGGTGACTACAGCAATCAAAACCGCAAACTATGGAGAGGGTTGGATGATAGCTGCAGAGGGAGAAGGAGGCCCTGATGGTGGCAAAGAAGAGACACAGCTGCAATGGCAGCAGAAAAACGCAGGAGGGGCAGCGTTTGAGAATATGCGTATATGGAGGAAGGGCTTGCAGTGCACAAGTGAGGGTTTGGACAGCTCTCACCTTTAAAAAAAATCATACAAAAATGAAACCCCAGTAGGCAGATAGCTTGAACAAACCCTCGAGGTTCTTCAAAAAATTTCAAAATCCGTTGAAGAGTATCCCTACAAAAATGATGTTGAGACCAGATCTTACCCTCCAGGGCCTAGATCTGGCTTTGGAACAAGACTACACCTTCAAATCTGCAACTTGTAATGACAAAAACCAACACCCAGAAACAAAGTTAAAACCCTAAAACTAGCTAAATAGTTACAGTATTCACAGTTTAAAGACTCTAAATAGCCAGACTTATCAGTATGCTACAGAAATATTTTCAAAATTTTAAGTTCAATATGAGGTGCTTCGGAAAACTTTTCATGCATTCACAAGAAAAATTTCTAATGATAAGCCTGAAATCAAAACTAGCTGGGCTCTTTAGAAAATGCTTCTCAAGAGTTGGCTAGTTCAGCCAAGAACTTCCCCAAACGCTCGTTGATCTTCAAAATAAAGATTTTCCTGCACAGCTTACTTCAACCATTAACAAAGAGGGAGAAAACGATACTAAAATCCAGAGCTAATGGAGATACTTGCCATTATATTCAGAAATTTAACTACCATTCAAACCCTAGTGACTAAACAAGATACATGTGTTTAAAATCACTCTTCATCAAGCTATCATCAATGGCTGAAACTAATAATTATGCAGAAAAATAAAACATCTTACAAAATTTCCAGAAGAGTAACACCAGCAAGATTTCAACCCGAAAGTCTTTCTTTATTGCACATGAAAAAATGATTACAAGAGAGCTTTCTTTAGCACAAAACTCAGATCGAATGATCTCAAATGACCCCTGACACCCTATTTAAAGAAAAAAATTCCCAACGGCTAGTTTGAGTGATCCATGTCAAAGTGATCTCGACCATCAATGAAGATCAAAATCTCTTTTAATCTCATCTGTCGAAATTTTAAATGTTGAGGAAATTTCACATTTTAATATAAAAAATTAAAAAATTTCATATATTTCGTTGAAACTTTGACTTTTTATTATTTTGTTATCTTATTTCATTTTTATTTTTACTTTTATTTTTATTTTTTTTTTTTTTATTATTTTTTTATTATTAATTATTTTTATTTATTATATTTATATATATAAAGGAACCCTCGAACTTATTCTTTGGGAAAATCACGTAGGACCTAGGACTTATGAGGGAATAAAACATTTTCTAACCCTCAAAACACTTTACATCATCATTTTTTACATCTCAAAGGGAGAAACCCATTTGACATAGACCCTCATAGACTACCCAGTTATGCGGCACAAACATAAATCTAACAGATCAAGCAATTTGTAATAAAATAACCTAACCAAATAGTTAGGATTATTTCTAAATCACTTTTACATAGACTCGATCTAGCACACTAGGACTCCCCTAAGATTCAAATGACAGAATCCATTCTGACTTTGGGGTTAAGCTGAAGGAAAACTCTGCCGATCATGGATCGGTGAGACAAAAAACCTTCTGAAACGTAGATCATCACTAGAAGATTAGGTTTATCTAGGTAATTACATGACACAGATCTGCTAAGATTATTTACAATTTACACATGAATACTGGGTTTACAAAATAACATGATTAGACTGATGATGATAGTCGAATGGCACGGACATATCGATCAAGCGCTATTCTTTTTGCGAAAAAAGGGGGTGTACTGCTATGGGTAGTTGACACGTAGTGGTCAACATCTAGCTCTACTTGGGAACACATTGCTGCACTGTAGGAATGTGAGAATCCAGAACCTACATCCACGCAACACACAACAAAACATAAGTAGCATCCATCCAAAAATCATCATATAACATTAAGCACAGGAAAGATATAAGCTCTTCATTTATTAACTATCCAGTAACATGAAAAGTAAATCTAATCCTAAAACAGACTTGAAAATGCTGAAAAAATAAGTAGGGTTAGAAATACAATACAGAGGATGCCCCATGGTATCAAATATCATCTTTGAAGAACAACTTGAGCATTTGGCCATTTGCAGGTAAATCAAGTGGTTCGCCATCCAATCTGCTCAAGTGGAATGAGTTTGGTCCAACAATATCTCGAATAATGTATGGTCCCAACCACAAACTGTCGAACTTCTTATGTTTTCCTGGTTTTTCATTCTTGCGATCCCAAAGAAGTACCATATCTCCAACTTGCAAAAATCTAGATCGAGAGGATTTATCAAAGCTTTTCTTATGTTAGATTGATTTTTACATATAGTATCAAAAGTTGTCCTACGAGCTTCATCTAACTCCACAATCTGATCTATTATATTTTGAACAACATCTTTATTAGTGGAAAAATGTTGAAGGCGTTGATAAGCTGGCAATTTCAGGTGCACAGGTAAGGTTACATCCAAGCCATAAACCAATTCAAAGGGACTTTTACCAGTAGCTTTCTTTTTAGTAATCCTATCTGCCCATAAAGCATACTTGATTTTGCTATCCCAAGATTGCTTATTATCTCCTACGATCTTCTTGATAATGGTTATGAGATTTTTATTGCTTGCTTCAACCGGACCATTACCCTGAGGATAGTAATTTGATGAATGAGATAAAACAATGCCATACTTAAAACAGAAAGATGAGAATTCTGAAGAACTAAAAGCCTTGGCATTATCAGTAGTGATCTTAGCGGGGGCACCAAATCGTAATGATATTATTTTCAACGAAATCCATAATGACCTTTTCAATGGCATTCTTAGCAGGGATGGCTTCAACCCATTTAGTGAAATAATCAGTAGCAGTCAAAATCCATGAGTAGGCATTGCTAGAATTTTCATGAAACTTCTCGATGAAGTCCAGACCCCAATGCTAAAAAGGTGCCTCCACAACGACAGGTTGTAAGGGCAGGGCAGCAAGCTTATGTTTCCCAGTGAACAGTTGACAAGCTTGACAACTTCTAACAAACTTATGCACATCAGAAAAAATTGAAGGCCAATAATAACCAGCTCTCAGAATTTTGTGGGCAGTAGTTCTAGCAGCATAATGACCACCACAAAATCCTGAATGAAACTCAGAAACTAATTTCTTGGACTCAATTTCATCAACACGTCTAAGTACTCAATGCAGCCCAACCCTGGAGGCGGAGGCTGAGCCTGATGCGGGAAATGGTAAACTGCGGACAAGACAAACAATTGGAGACAGAATCAGAATTGCTGAACAGGAGTATAGGGAGAATTCTAACCCCAAGATCAGGAGAATTATGGAGCATTGGGAAGAAGAAGCCATCCAGGCTCAATCTGAAGAAGAGATGGAAGATTGGATTGCTATTATGCCTGACCCTGGCCATACCAGAGGAAGAATGACCCTCTACAAGCAGTCTCTCCACTTGTATTGGGTCATGAAAAGGCTTATGGCAAAAGCTTTAGAACAGGTAGCCATGGAGATGGCTGAGATGGTTCAGAGTCTCCCTAATGTGAAAAAGGAATTGAAGGACATAGTCATAACCATGCTTCTGCAAGAAAAAAGACTGGAGGATCTGCAGAATCAGCTCGTGGCAAGTGGAGTGCTGGTGAAGAAGGAAAAAGTCCAGCAAGCTGAGCCTGATAAGTAGTGATCGAAGGCATGTTTTACTGTTTTGGGATCTGTCTCGTTTTCTGTTTTACTGTAGGCATGAACTCTTTTGCTGTTTTTATTTATAGGAAGCAGTATATAGGCAATAGTATGGAAATAGAAACAGAATCAGGACATGAAGTATGGTTTGAACAGTTGGATACTTTAAATTTTGTTTTGATGTGAAAACTTTGGGTGGTCAAAATACCCGGTTTCCCTCCGGGGCGAGGTGAGACCACCTTGTTATTTGTAAATATTGTTTTATGTTAATAGAAAAGGACCTACTCAGCTTACAAAAAAAAAACACGTCTAAGTACTATGCCCTCGGGATTTCTCCATCCAAGGCCATCCTTCATAAGGCAATACTTAGTGGCTTTTAATCTAAGATCCCTTCTCTTATGAGCAACTAAATAGTTAAGACACGTAAGATTTATTAGGCAATAAACAATGTCCTTGTACCATTCATGCTCCCCTAATCTTTGCAGCTCAGGTGAAGATAGATCGTTACGACAAATCAAACCAAGAGCCTTTTCATTACCTTCGGTCAACATTTGAGCCAAGCCTTGGCCTTTGACTAGCTTGGTGGGTCTAATCTCTAAATCATATTCTTGTATTTTAGTAACCCACCTAGCACGAGTCCCTAAGCAATCAGTTTAAGTTAATATATATTTAACAGCAGAATGTGGGACAAAAGCAATCATTTTAGAATAACCCACATAAGTTTTGAAATGCTTAAGAGATTTGACTAAGGCATAGGTTTGCTTTTCCATGGTATTGTACTTTAATTCAGAATTTAAATAAGCAATAGGTTGCTCGTGACCATCTTTATTTTTCTGTAATAAGACACCAGCAATGGTATCTTCAGAAGCGAAAGAGAAAATCATGAAATCCGAGTAATCGGGACTAACTAAAACAGGGGTTTTTGCAATAGCACCTTTGATTTCCTTAAAAGCCCTTTTGTTGTCTTCTTGCCAAACAAATCTTACATCTTTCTTTAGAAGACTCTAAATAGGCTTAGCTATTTCTGCGTAATTTGGAATAAACCTTCTAAAAAAGTTTGTTTTTCCAAGGAAAGACTGAAGGGATTTAAGATTATGGGGAAGAGGAATCTTTTGGATAGCCTCAACTCTTTCAGGATCAATCTTAATTCCATCTTTAGAAATGATATGGCTAAGTAATTTCCCTTCGGTTACTCCAAAAACAGAGTTAGCCAGATTTAAAGAAATCTCGTACTCTCTACATCTATCAAAAACTTGTCGAAGATGACTTATATGACTAATACCATCCTTAGAAAAAACAGTAAGATCATCCTAGTAAATTTCAATAAATTTCCCAATTAACCCCTTGAAGGCATAATCCATAGCCCTTTGAAATGTAGCCCCAGTGTTGGTTAGTCCAAACGGCATTCTAATGTATTCGAAAGTACCCCATGGTGTGGTGAATGTGGTTTTGTGACGATCTTCATTTTTTACCCATACCTGATTATACCCAGAAAAACCATGTAGCAATGACATCATTCCAAAATCGGTTACTTTTTGCAACAGAGTCTCCATGTTTGGCAAAGGGTAATTATCTTTCTTACACACTAGAATAAGATTTCGAAAATCGACACAAAGCCTTATCATACCATTCTTTTTTCTAACAATCACCAGGTTGGAACACCATGTTGGATGCCTCGTTTGAGCAATCATTCTTGCTGCAAGCATCTTCGAAAGCTCTTTTTGAACCAAAGGGGCTAACTTAGAATTAATCTGCCTAAGCTTCTGACAAAAGGTTTAGCATTTTCATCTTTCAAAGGGATAGTGTGTTCCATGACATCCTCCCTATAACCTTTCAACTCATCATAAGAAAATGCTAAAACATCTCGATATTCGTGAAGTAAATTAATTAACTTTTTTCTTTCTTCAACACTAGTACCTTTACCAATTCTAACAATCTTTGGGTTTGCAAGAGTACCAATGTTTATCTCGAGGTATTCGCCTGGATCCATTTTATTTTCCTCTTTCAACTTTGTGGCATCATGCCGATCAAAGTGTTGTTCTAAAGCAACCACATTCCTAGGAGTAGGATTTATGATATGCTCATGATTACCAAATCCATCCTCCTCAGAATTTATCTGAAAATTTTCAAACTCATTCAAATTATCAAGAAAACGAATCACTTGCTTTTCATCATTAAAGACCTGCCAATGCTCTGAGTTATCTAGAATAGAAGGCCTAAATATAAATTCCATTTTAATCTTATCCTCAATTAGCCCATCAAACAATTGCAAAGTAGAAGCAGCGACGGCAAGTTCATCTACCAATCTATTATGCTCTCTTGGGATAGCTTCAAGGTCAAGGGCATCAAGGTATTCCATAGTATCTCATACAGCATTTCGATAATTCCTTAATCTTTGATTTCTGCATGTAAATTTATTTTTAAGCTGCATGATAATAAGTCAAAATCCCCCTTAATGCTAAGCAACTTAATTCTTAAAGATTTTGCCAATTCAAGACCCAACAATAAAGCCTCATATTCAGCAACATTGTTGGTTGCTTCGAACTCCAATCGATAGCCAAACCTGAAAATATGACCAAGGGGAGATTTTAATACTATTCATGCACCTTTACCATGCCTAGATGATGCACTATCAAAATACATGTACCAAACTTTATCATTGAGATCCTTAATCTTTTTATCAACCTTATCATCAGGAGGAACTATGAAATTACACATGATAGCATAATTCCCAATGTCGGATTGTTCTTTGATTATCTCGTTATGAGGTCTCTTAGGATCTTCAACATGGACATTTCTCTCAGGCTCTCTATTAAGTCTTACAAAACCATCACCTCTAGGGGAAGGAATCATAGTGTATGACCAATTCATTTGAATACTCCCTCTTAGATCAGAGGCCCATTTCCTAGATAAAAGCATGCCCCAAGCATCAAGCACATCAAAAACAACAATGTCCGTAACAATCATAATGTCAAGGTAAACTGATAAATGAACTTGTAAATCTTTGATCAAACCATGAACTTCAATCTTCTTAGAATCCATGGCACATATATTGTAATAGGGTCTAAAAACTCTTAAATTAAGTTGTTCCATGACCTTCTTAGTCATGACACAAGCTGATGCCCCAGAATCTAGCATGCAATTACTTAATTTAACCATCAAGGTGATAAAGAAAGGCTGATGATCTTTGTTATCTGAATCTAAACTTTGCAAATATATGGGAGCATCGTGATAATCAACTTCCAGGGTTTTCTGTTGAAAAATATTTGCTTGAGGACCTTGAATAGCTTTTAGTAACTTATCTCTCTGAGAAGGGATTTTCACAATCTCGGAGATAGTAACCCATATTTTCGCGTTATTAAACCAACTTCCCCAATCGACATCTAATCCAGAGTTTAAAGCATGGTTAAAAGTTCGAGTGGGAATTTGATTCCCGCTCTGATCTTTATCCCTTCTCTGATAAGTTAAACCTTTATCTCTAGCAATTTCCATGATTTGCTCTAGAGAGGGTTTTTCGCCATATAACTTAGGCAAAATATCATCTTCATTTTCAAGGTTATTTATACTAAAAGCTGACAAGGGATGCATAACGTCTCGACTATTTTCCTTATCCTCCATCCAATCGTTCATAGACAAAGGAAACCCTTTAACCACTACATTTATTTGATCACTCGCCCCAAACATTCCATTATCCAAAATTCTTCTAAGGATGGGACAAGTAGCCTCCTCATGAAGAGCATCACAAACCCGACAGTAAGGCAAAGCATCATCGACCAAATTAGTAAGCGGATTAGGAGGTTTTTGCTCACTAGATTGACCCTTCTTTTGCCAATTACTATTTCTATTATTATTATTATTATTTCTGGGCTGGATATTTTGCGTTTGCACTCTTTCCGTTTGGACCAACCTATTCTGCAAAGTAGCTATCTCCTTAGCATGGTTAGATGTTAATTTTGCTTGATTAATTTCCATGCTTTTGATCTTTTGGAGCAATTTCTAAACAGGCTCGCTAACAGGTTCTTGAACCTCTTTTCCTTTAAGTTCTTAGAATTTCGTTGAATGCCTATCAAAACCTGGGATTTCAGACTTCCCAGATGTTGCCTTATCCTTTTCAAGCTCTATAGCTAAAGCTTGACAATCCCTATAATCAAGAAGTTTAGCACGTCTCAACTCATAAGAGGGCTCAGGGCTAAAGGCATCGATATAAAAATCTCGAAGAGATTTGTCGGTAGGTTTATAATATTGAGGTAATTCCTTAATAATATCATTAAACCTTTTGTTAAATTCTTCAGCGGTTTCATTCTCTCTCTTTTTCACTATCCTAATAGTTTTCACGAGGTGTCTTCCTTCTCTATTATCTCCATACTTTTCCTTAAAGGCCTTAACGATCGATTGCAAGGAATCAAATGAATTATGAGGCTTTTCTAAAAACCATTCGTGAGCATCGCCCTCCAAGGTTAGAACAAAAAGAGTCATTCTAACATCTTCATGATTAAAATCAGCAGCCCTTGCATACTTACCCATCCATAAACTAAAAGCTTCCAGATGTGAATTATCACTAATTGCGTTATTTCCCAGAAAGATAGGCAATTTAACCATTCCATGCTTTGGAATATCATTGGGATAACCCTGAATGTTAGAAAACTTTTAAGGGGCAAATATATCCATGATGTTGTGCTCGACCGGGCTAGTAAAAAGGAAATGGATATCAGAGAGGGCTTCTTGTCCAAGATTAACAAGAAGTGTCCGAGAAGAGAGTTTGTGTAATCGTACTCTGAGAGCCCTTCCAAGATTAGGAGCAGGATTAACCAAACTGCTTGGATGTCTTCTAGTATACACTCTTGCAGAGGATATATGAAGTGGAGTCGCCACCCGAACAGAAAGTATGACACAGAAAAAACTCAAAAGGAAGGAGCTAAGGACAGGAAAGAACAAGAGGAAAGAAACGAGGCGAATGTCGAAGAAACCAAGGATAGAAAAAACTCTATCCTCGGCAGCAGCGCCGAAAAATGTTGTCGTGCAGAGTGTCTAAGCACCGCAACAACGCTCAGACCAGGGGCTATCACCCTGATCCCCGATCTCTCCGTTTAAGCTGTCTCCCTAGGCTAAGGGGGGTAGACCAGATGAGATAAAGGAAGACCAACCGGGAACCAACTGGGTTGGGAGACACAGCAAGGAAGTTAAGTGCTTGATTGAAGCTTTGCGACACTTAAAATTTATTTGGATTTTAAATGCTTAAGATCAAAGCCTTATGGAGTTAATGCTCAAATAATTGTTTATCAACCACTGCAAAAATATGAAATTTGTAATCCCACAACTAACAATCATTTATCATCAAGTAATCCAAGCAATGATTAATTTCACTAGATGCAAGATATTCAATAAATGCACAATATTCTAGCAAATAAATTTCAAAAGATAAAATACTTCAAGAAACCACAAAATTTTAAATGCTAACCAGTTCATAAAATGATTCACCACTTTCAGATAGTTAATCTTTAGGTATAAAGGTTTAAGCACATTTAACTATATAAATATGACAAATACTAATTCCACTTTAAAAAAATTTAGCCTTAACAAAAAAAGGACACCAAGAAAATTTAAACTTGAATCTTTTCCTTGATTAAACAAGACTAAAAAATTTAAATCGAAATTATTTATTTTTATTTTTTATTTTTTATTTATTTATGATTTTTTATTTATTTTTAAAATCAAAACAAAACTAAAAAAAAAAAATTCTTAAAACTTAAGGAAAAAACAAATTAGCCTAACAACACGAATTATGTATATATATACCATACAATCAAATAAAACTGTGCCAAAAAAAAAAAAAAACACACACACACACACACACAAAATCGAAAATTTATTTTTTCCTCTTTTTTTTCTTATAATAAAACTAAAAAAACAAAAACAAAAATAAACTTAAATATATATAGTGCTAAAACTAAAGCCTAACTTTAAAAAATCAAACAAAACAAATAAACTAAATCTAACTCTAAGCCTAAAACCCAATCGTATCAGATATATGAAATACTTTGAGTTTGATTTATGCAAGCCTGGGCGTTCGATGACAGAAGGAGGAGATCGCGTGGAGGAGAGTCGACATGAGCAGCTAAGGAGACGTCAAGGGCTTTAAATGATGTTTGCAGGTGTGGGAATTGCGTGAGAGATGGCAAGAAAATGCATCTGAGGGTTTTGAGGCAGCATGGATGAGCGACTGTGAGGATTGGTGATGGCTGCGGGAGAGTCTAAGAGGAAGAGGAGATAGCCTACAGGCTTATGGAATCTGCAGGAATGGTGGATCATACGCAGGCAGAAAGAGTCTATGATGACGGTTTGGCAACGTGACAAGACAAGGCAGGTCGGATGGGGACCTCGATTTGCAGGTTTGCGGATTTCAGAAAGATGATAGCGTTGAATGTGAGGAATGCGGGAATGGAGGGTAGACGCAGGCAGAGTGCTACGTGGAGGGAAGCTGCAACAATGGTGAGGGGATGGACTCACGATGACAGCAGAAGAGTGTAAGGGAAAGCCGAGATAGGGGAAATACACTAAGCCTGACAACGTGAGGAGAAGAGTGTGATGGGACTGAGGGCAGCAGCAGATGGAGAGGTGACTGCAGCAATCAAAACCGCAGACTAGGGAGAGGGTTGGATGATAGCCACAGAGGGAGAAGGAGGTTGCGATGGTGGCAAAGAAGAGACACAGTTGCAGCGGGAGCAGAAAAACGCAAGAAGGTCAATGTTTGAGAAGATGTGTATATGGAGGAAGGGCTTGCAGCGCACAGGTAAGGGTCTGGATAGCTCTCACCTTTAAAAAAAATTCAAAGTTTTTCTGCAAAAATGAAACCCCAGCAGGCAGATAGCTTGGACAAACCCTCAAGGTTCCTCAGAAAATTTGAAAAGTCGTTGAAGAGTACCCCTGCAAAAATGATGTTGAGGCCAAATCTTACTCTCCAGGGCCTAGATCTGGCTTCAGAACAAAACTACACCTTCAGATCTACAACCTGTAATGACAAAAACCAACACCCAGAAACAAAATATGCAAGAAACAAAGCTAAAACCCTAAAACCAGCGAAATAATTACAATATTCTCAATTTAAAGGCTCTAAATAGCCAGATTTATCAATATGCTACAGAAATATTTTCAAAATTTTAAGTTCAATATGAGGTGCTTCAGAAAACTTTTCATGCATTCACAAGAAAAATTTCTAATGATAAACCTGAAATCAAAACTAGTTGGGCTCTTCAGAAAATGCTTCTCGGGAGTTGGCTGGTTCAGCCAAAAACTTCCCCGAACGCCCGTTGATCTGCGAAATCAAGATTTTCCTGCATAGCTTACTTCAACCATTAACAAAGAGGGAGAAAACGATACTAAAATCCAGATCTAATGGAGATACCTGCCATCATATTCAGAAATTTAACTACCATTCAAACCCTAGTGACTAAACAAGATACCTGTGTTTAAAATCACTCTTCATCATGCTATCATCAATGGCTGAAATTAAATTTATGCAGAAAAATAAAACATCTTACAACATTTCCAGAAGAGTAACACCAGCAAGATTTCAACCCGAAAGTCTTTCTTTATTGCACATGAAAAGCGATTACAAGAGAGCTTTCTTTAGCACAAGACTCACAGATCAAATGATCTCAAATGACCCCACACACCCTATTTAAAGAAAAAAATTCCTGACAGCTAGTTTGAGTGATCCATGTCAAAGTGATCTCGACCATCGATGAGGATCAAAATCTCTTTACATCTCATCTGTCGAAATTTTAAATGTTGAGGAAATTTCACATGTTAATATAAAATATTAAAATTTTGCATTCATTCCCTCAAAACTTTGACTTATTATTATTTTATTATTTTATTCTATTATTTTTTTATTTTTTATTTTTTATTATTATTGTTTATTTTTTTTACTATTATTTATTTTATTTTTTCATTTATTTTTTTTTTATTATTATTATTATTATTATTATTATTGTTATTTAAAGAAACCCTCGAACTTAGCCTTTGGGAAAATCACCTAGTACCTAGGACTTATGAGGCAATAAAACATTTTCTAACCCTCAAAACACTTTACATCATGATTTTTTACATTTTTTTACATCTCAAGGGGGGAAACCCATTTGACATAGACTCTCATAGACTACCCATTTCTTCAACACAAACATAATCTAGTAGATTAAGCAATTTGTAATAAAATAACCTAACCAAATAGTTAGGATTATTCCCAAATCACTTTTACATAGACTCGATCTAACACACTAGGACTCCCCTAAGATTCTAATGACAAAATCCATTTGGGCTTTGGGGTTAGGCTGAAAGAATTCTCTGCCGATCATGGATCGGTGAGACAAAAAACCTTCTGGAACGTAGACCATCATTAGAAGAGTAGGCTTACTTAGGTAATTACATGACACAGATCTGCTACAATTATTTACAATTTACACATGCAAACTGGGTTTACAAAATAATATGATCAGGCTGATGATGGCAGTCGAATGGCACGGACATATTGATCAAGCGCTATCCCTTTTGCGATAAAAGGGGGTGTATTGCTATGGGTAGTTGACACGTAGTGGTCAACACCGTCCATAACCCCAATTCTTGTACGCACAGAATTTGCCGAGTGCAGAAACCGTCAGTTTCAAACAAAAAGGGAAGTTTTCCATTTACAGTCAACTCATTGGGAAAGAGGTCGGGAACGGCACATCTTCTGTATACACTTTTGTAAACAAACTTGTCATTAATCCTACTATTCAACAAAAATTGGTTGGCAGCCTCTTTGATTTATCCAGAAGTTTCAGTGAGGCTGAGTATTAATGTTAACATGTTGTCATTGCCAATCACTCTCATTTTCTACATTTCTCGACAATTTCCATATGTCGACTTCTAAGGAATGGGGTCCTTTTCGCTGCCATATGTAGCTATGTCCCTCACAACTACTGGAGGCATAAATATAATTCCCTAACCTTGGCAAGTGGGGGAGTCCTTTCTAAACAACATTGAACTTTATTAGATTGGACACATTGTACACATTATGTGTGTCTTGCGTTCTTCTCTTACAATGCCTAGAGCGAAGACATATAAGCTCTCGTTGTCGCACACAAACATCGCATCAAATGGCACCTTCGAAGGTGGTGGATGTGTGTTCTCAATGCCATGAGATAGATTCCACACACACAGACTCATCTTTTTAACACAACGCATGTTGTGGCAATCATGTTGGGCGCCATCACGTCGCCTCTTGGTCTCGTGCAGGCATGCAGAAACAGGCAATAGAATGACTTCCCCAAGGGAAACAATAGCAGCCTCGTTATAAATGTGATCATACTCTAATGGAGTATGCACCGCCATTGAATTGGCCCAAGATCAACTCAACGAGCTCAGGGCTAGTCACTTATCCCATGGCATTGCCCGAGATAATCGAGGAATGACTTCCCCGATAACGACGTCATCGCTGAGTCCACAAACTAAGTTTCTTTCTGCTACCATCAATGCCCGAGATGTCACATCAGCAAAAGTTTCTTTGTGATTTTCTTCTGTTACATCTAAGTTGTTCGCAAGATTTTCCAACTTTACTAATGTTATCGGAATCTCACTATTCACGCGCACAAGTATATCCCCGACCTCTAAATGCATCTTATGAGAAAGACCTCCAGGAACCACGGAATTTATAATAAGAATTCCTGTCTCCTCAGGAAAATTCTTTCTCACTAATTTCTCACTCTCGCGTTGAAGTCCTAACTGGCGTGCCTTATCAAATTCTCTGTGAAGCAAGGTCATCTAAAGTGTTCCTCGAGGAATATGGATTGCACTGCTGCTCTGGTATTCACAATCTTGTAAAATTTCCAAGGCCCTTACCACTCGATCCAATGGAAGACAAAATGAGGTAGAAGTAGTCGCATCGCCGCCCGCATGTACTCCCACTGCTTGTCCATGACAATCAATTGCAGGTGACCCACTTGACCCTCCTATTGTTCCTATAGCTTTCGGCGTATAAAACATATTGAAGTCATTATATCCATTATCAAAACACTGGCGGGCATTTGTTTCCAACTGGGCCAAACTCTTCGGAATTATTGAAAGCTTCTCATCATAGTCATTTCCTACCACCCGGATCTCCAATCCAACCGCTATAGCTTCTTTCTTTATAATTTTTGCTGGTTGCTGGATCTTGGTTAGCGTTTTTGGTTTCATTTCTTCATCACTTTCAGAGGTTTCTTCCTCACTGCTGCTTGTACCCTTCATAAGTGGCTTGGCCAGAACAGCCTTTACTGGTTGTTGGGCCTTGGTTTCCATTTTGGGTTTTGGTTCCTCGTCGCCTTCAGAAGTTTCTTCCTCACTGCTACTTGTATCCATTTTATCAGACTTCACAGGAACAGCCTTTACTGTTTGTTCACCCTTGGTTGCCATTTTTTGTTTTGGTTCCTCGTCACTTTCAGCCTTCACTGATGGTTTTGTTTCCTCATTGTCCCCATCATCTTCCATATAATGGATTTCCTTTAGACATGTTTTAACTTCTACACATGATTTTTCTAATCGCTGAAATACTTCTTGAATTTTACTACACTGTTCAACACATTTAGGATGTGAACGTAATGCCACATTGTGCGGCAAACAACATACAAAGACCCACATGATTATATTGTGTGCCATGGCTCTGATACCACTGAAGCATAAACTGATAGCTTGTTGACTTAAATGTAAAAATACACAAGAGGTATTTTGAATTAATAATTTATTATACATAAAATGTTAAGTGATGATCAAATGTTACAATGAGGACCCGCATATATACCTAAGCAGGCGTCCTTTCGAGATTCAGCATGTCTTTTAGACATGCCTTTTCACTTAACTTAATGACTATTTAACATAACGAATATCTGATTATTTAATGTTTACATTTATTTTATTTATTTACTTGTTATGAATTATATTCATAATAGACCCCTAGATCTATGTGGAGTGCAAAGCCTTGGTTAATTTTAAGTTAAATATCTACCTATGTGAGTCCTTTCTCTCAACTATTTTGAAACCAGACTGTAGTGTAGGTTGTGGAGAGAAGCCCAGGGAAAAACAACAAAGGCTATATTAACGATACCTTCCCTGGAATTCTAACCACCTGATGCCTTCGTCGTTGTAGAGACTATGGCTCTGACAACTTCAAGGTCTCATGTTAATCACAAGAGAGGGTCTAGATTTCGCAAGATGGACGAGAAAGATAGTCCTAGAGTTTTTCAACCAAGCTTATGTTTAGACATAAGTTAATTAATGCAAAACTAGTCCTAGAATGCAAAATGCAAAATGCAAAATATGAGTGATTAACCTTAGGTGAGATTTGTTAAGTGTTTAAGTACTTAGAGACAAATAATGATATTCAATTTAGAACAATGAAGGAAAGTATTTGATAATTTTGCAAAGACAATCCTCACCCAAAGAAAGTCCTAAATGAAACAAATAAATGGCGCCAAAAAATGTTGTTAAGATTACCAATATCACAATAGACAATTGCTCATGAAATAACAATAGATATGAAAATCCTAATGTTTCTTAACAATATTAAACAATGAAAATCTTTCAACACAATTATCAACTTGTTGAGATTACTCAGATTATCCAAGATTACGATGGTGATCAATTTCTCATGAAATGACAATGCGAATGTGCTAATTAGAGACAAGAGAGGAAACTTAATTTTTTTATGAACACAATTAGCAATTCTTTAGATAATTTCAAGATTACTCTTATCACAAAAGTGCTTTAAGAGTGACTTGACTAGCAAGATTATAATCTTAGATGTGAAGTGTCACTTGCAAGAAACAACAAGTTAGTACACCAATGTAAATAGCAATATGATAGCAATGACAAGTGAAGATTTTCTTCAAAGACAAATGTCACAATAATGCTAGCTATCAATGACAGAAAAAGAGCATATTCACCAAACTCACAATTTAGAACTACTCAACAATGATACTCTTTAGCTTATGATGCTTTGAGAGAACAAAAGCAGCAAAATTATACTAAGAGCACTTTATGCTTTTATCTTAAGAGAGATTGCTAACAGTGAATGCTTGACTGCAAGAATGCAAATGCATGCAAGAGAAGAACTAGAGAGGAAGCTCAATCAAACCACTTTGTCAACAACAAGATCATAAACAAATATGCAAGAGATGTCAAGAAAGCATGCCTAATGGATCTAGACGACTGTCTACTACTTTTCACATCACTGTCCGCTTATGTTCAGACCTTATGATGCATATATGATATATCAGACCCTAGATTAATATGATAGTCCTACAAGATATGGCAAGCAAATGCAAGCCAAATCAATGCAAACGATATGCCAATGATAAGAGATTATTGCAGGTTAATTATTATGCCACTGTCATGTAAATTTGCCACTGTTGTAGGTGACTTACAATGGCTGTATGTGATTATATCAGACCTTGAAGTTCAACCACAGTCATCCAAATTTCACTTATAATCAATCAATGAACCACAAGAAAAATGCTTATGGCTTTAAGAAAAAAATTGATGAGTTAGGATTAATTTAGGTGTGTTTAGGCCTTGAACATACCATTGCAACAATGTGCTTCAGAATTATGAATGCAACAATGATGAGCCAAACAGAGTTAGAGGGCAAGCCACTAGGCCTAATGGCCTTGTTGGTGAATGACTAGGCTTCCAATGACAGTGCCTTCCTGCAAACACAAAGTTAGCTCCAAAATCTTCTTGAATCACCTACAAAGCAAATGTTAGAGGCAAAAATTTCAATGTAGACTCAATCAATGACTAAATGAGGGCTAGAGGAGGGCTAAAGAGGCCAACAATGAGGCTAGAAGGCAAACAACGGAGGGAGAGAGGCCAAGGATGAGGAAAGCAAGGCCTAGAAGGCCTACAGCTAGGGAGATAAGGCCTTATAGGCCTGCGGCACACCCGGAAGGGCCTCTTAGAGGCTATGGTGAGGGGTAGGAGGGGAGCTGAGAGGGTTAGAGGCCCTAAGGACCCGCGGCTCAAGGAAAAAAGGCAGTGAGAAAGGGATAAGGCCCTAGAAGGGCTGACGGCAAAGGTAGAATGCCTTTTGAGGCCACGGCAAGAGGAAAGAGAGGTAGAGGCTCACTAAAGAGAATAGACAAGGTCATGGCCAAGGAAAATAGGGCAAGGCTAGGCTTTGGAGGCCTAAAAAAACAGATCAGACCCCTGCAAACGCCAAGAGAATTAGCCCAAACACAAAAAATTGCCAAAATTCACCTTGTAGGGGTAGTGACTCCCCTTCTTAGTCGAGCGTTGAGCTTGTAGGTTGTTTAGAGGCTATATCTTGCCTTCCTAGGCCTAGATCTACCTCAAAACCCCAACGATTATGCTCAATAAGGCTAGATGTCTTGCCTGGATGAGAGAAACCCTTCAAACACTAGCCTTAGGGCTAGTTCCTCAAAAAAAAAATCGATTTCGTTAAGGGCTTGAAGATTCACCTGCAAAAATGAATTGAAAGAATTCCCAAAACCCCAATATATACAAAAAATTCAAAAACCCCAAGTGCTACAAAATTTAAACAAGGGTTAGATTCATTTACAAATATTTACAAACTTTAAATATTAGCTCTCATTACAAATTAAATCTTTGTAGCCCATGTTCAAATAAAAATTTTGAAATTTTTTTAAATAAATTTCATGGATGAATAATTTCAAAAAATATAACCAGCCAATACCCTCCTCCAAAATAATTCTCCACAGTGAAAGCTTAGAGTACAAACAAGGTCAACCCCTCCCCACAGTCTATGGACTTGGAGCCCAAGGACACTGTAAATCTCTATTTAATCTTAAAATAAACTGTTAGATCATATACTGAATCAGATCACCTAAGATAACTCGTACCAATAGAATTTTCGTATCACCGACAAATGTAAAATTTAGCACAATATAGAACATAAACACAAACTAGCACATACCACAAATTAGTAGATAGAACACCATGAAATGAAACCTCAAAGTCTTTTTATTATGAGAAAAATAATTCCAGCAAAGCAACAACTCAATACATCAATAGAATCACTCCACCCAAATATGGGAAATAGAAGCTCAATAGCTTCCTTATATAGATAAAACCCTTCCAAGAGGAAAATAACAGCCAGTTGGCTTGATCCTCATCAATTTGATCTCCACAGTTGATAATAACTTGATCTTCTTTTAATCTCCATCGTCAATTTTTTATTTGTGAGGAAACATTTGAATCTCTTAAAAATGATTTTTTATTGATCCAAAAATTAATATTTTGGATTAATAATTTAATTTCCTCAAAAAAATGACTTTGAATTAACCACCAAGGTCCAAGGGCTCAAATTTTCTTAAAATATCCATTTTTCCCTTAGTAGAGAACCTCCAAAAATTGACTTTCTATTGACCGACGAATTTTTTATTATTTTCCACTTCGAGAAAAAATAATTTCTCTATAATTATTTTTGACTCTAAATTAATTAATTTTTTGGATTAGGATTTTTATTTAGTTTTGCCAGAAAATTTAATTAATTTACTCTAGAGGGGATTTAATTATTTTTCAACCCTCAAATATTTTAGCTATAGCTTATGATTGCGAGGGACCATGTATTAAAATATTTTTACATCAAAATATTACAATTAATTCAACTCTTAGAAAGGGAAATACACATTCAGACTAGAACCTCAAGACATTATCCAATTCTGCGACACAATATGATCTAGTATGAAACCAGGTGTGCTTATAATAAAATAATTTAGCCATGGTGTTCTCATTACGAGGGACCATGCACTAAAATTATTCCTAAACACACTTTTACAATAGACTCGATAAACACTAGGACTCACCTAAAACCTTGTCAACTAATTCCACCCTAGCTTTGAGGTTATAGCTAGAAGAAAATCTCAGTTGATTATGTGTGTTTATGATGAAAGGAGATTTTGGGGGTAAACCAATTTCCCCAATTTCCCCTTTCTTTATAAATTTCGATCTTGAGGCTTGTCGGTTATGGCCCACAAACCTATCGGAAGCGTTTATTTGATTCGCTTAGGCCATAAGCCTTTAAACCCGGGACCACACTTCACATTGGATAATACAGGAATACACGGGAACAACGCGCCCGAACATATAAGCCGGACTTCAAAATTGATATACCCGCATTCATAAATCGTCAAGACCGCGCATCAAAGACGCCTCCGCAGTGCTGCTCCTTCCTTTCACCGATCGTCGATCGGCACAATCTCCATCGTCCATTTCATCCTCCAATCCAATGGTTGATGTCTTTCCCCACTCAATCAAACTTGCATGACGCTCCTCCATCGTTGATCTACGCTTAGTAGATCTGATGGTCCACAGCGATTTCGGGTAGACAACAAGCATGGAGAATACCCGCCCTAAAAGCGGTTTTCCCTCTCTCCTTCGTTGCTACGTGTCCTCCGCTTAATGGAATCGAGTGCTCACCCTTGAATACCACTTATGGTTTTGAGGTCGCCCGAAATTGCATTTACCATCTTCGAAAACTTCTTTCAGTGCGTAACGCCCTTGTGTCTATGACATGCGATGACCGTCGATTTGTTGATCTCTCGATCAGATAATCGACCTTTATTTCTCCGCCATTTGATGGATTCTACACTTTAACACTGTTTCTGCCACCAAACTCTGTCTATACACGACATCACGATTAACTCAATATCTTTGGTTTATGACTGGATCGCCATCAATCCTTACAGTGATGGATGGTCGATCAAAACCCGAAATATGGAAACATTCAGACTATCTCTAATAATACACAAAGCGCACACAATATCAACACAACACTTTTATAATAACACAATATGATTACAGAACTAAGGCATTTCAGCCTTAGAATGAGTTCTCCTCTCGACTTCATTTTGAACACTCTGTTTACAAATCATTATTTATTTCTCTCCTGTCTCCCTCCCATTGAACACGCAGGTTCATCATATATATAACAAATATTGTATCAGATCACCGAAAGGATCCGATCCGATCTCTCCATGATTTCCTCTAACAAAAGCCCTAAAGATCGCTATATGTATGCATATGGCGGATTACATTAAATAAGTCTTCTAGAGACTTTATCCGTTCCATCAAACTAGCTCAATTTTAACAGAATCTCCCATGTTTTGCTCTGATGGTCCACGTCCTCCTTGCTCCGCTTTGGATTCCTCTTTTAATGAGGAGTGTTGAATGCTCCTGCATCAGTTTACAAACACACATAATTCGGTGTAATGTTCCTAAAAAAGAATATAAGTGATATACAAAGCATGCAAACAATCCAACCATCAGAAAAACGAAATATACATTAAACACCAATGGGAACACTAGAAATAGAGAATTGTTGAGCCATTTTATTACTTCTTCAGGAGCAAATACAACAGTAAAATAGAATGGTGCACCTAGGCTTGTCTCAATGGACAAACATGACAAAACCCGGTGAGAAAACATTGAACTGGAGGTTGCTACAACTGCTGCACCAAAATGAACTATGCTGCCCCAGAACACTGTTTCGTCTGTTGACTTCGAAGGGTTGGAATCACTGCTTTCCGTGCTCAAGAAATTATGAGATTTTAGCTCCTTGCTCCTTGGCTTAAACACAGAAAAACCCATGAAGGAATTGGCCAAATGTTGACCTCGAAATTTTGGCCCAAATTCCACTTAGCTCCTCTAGTTGTTGGCTCAGTTGGGACCCATGTTTGACCCCTTAGATCTGCCCAAAAAATTCTATTAAATTAGGAATGTGATCCTTACCCAAAACCCAGAAAAACCTAGAAAGGAATTTGGTTGATTTAGACTTTTGAAATTCGACCCCCTTGGAGCCTAGCTTCAGCTAATACTACAAAATTCGCTCTGTTGGAATATCCCTGTAAATTCTCCCGAAAATGGACCCAGAGTGTTGGCCTGACCTCTGTTATCAATTCCCTGACTTCCCGAATGGGCTTCGGGCCTATGGCACCTGCTCCTTATCTCCACGAAATTGCTAGACTGACCCTTTGCATTTTCCCCAAGCCCAGTAATTCAAACTACTGGGATGTTGGCTTTGTTGGCTCTGAAACTCATAAGAAAGGTTGGCCCTTTGCTGCTCTCCCAATCCTCTAACTCTCCCAGCAAATGCTTGATCATTGATAGCTCCAAACTCCCACTGCGTATTCTCCAGCTAGCCAGAAATACGCACTCCCTGTTGTGGCTGATTAGTAGTGTTGTAGCACACTCCCAGAACTCCTGAAATACTTATGGAACTTCCTCTCTAGGGCAAGCACAGATGGTCCCCCAAAGTAGAGATTGAATCTCTCGTTTGAGAGATTCTTGGTTAAACAGCCCATTGACTCAGCTAAACAATAGAGCGAACAGTCAACTAATTTTAATTGCAAGGTGTAAGAATAAATCCAAAATGAGATTCGTTGTCTCCTTATAACTCCTTAGGCTTCCCTAGCCTCATGTGGACCCCTCCATCCAACTATTCAACTTTCCCTCCAAGCTATTCAAATGGACCAATTTGAACTCCCATGTGTATGGCCCCCACATTCCACTAGCAACCAAATAAAGTCAAATTGCCTCCTAAGTCCCTAAGTCGAAAATGATGAGTTCTCTTCCTGAGCCAAAATTGTGCAAAATTGTGTAGCAGCACCCTGTTACAAATGTATTTGAGAAGGGACATGACAGTCCTCCCCTCCCAAATGTTGCTTGCCCTCAAGCAACCTCAAAGTTGGGTGCTCCAAAATGTGATCACCTTCCCCAAGTGACATCTTCATCCGACAAGCTCCTCCATGCACAAAAATTGCTTGTCCTCAAGCAATGCCTGGGCAAGCATCCTCTCTAACTATTGCTCTCGACTGTCACTGCAAAATGTGCCAGGGTCCCATATGTGCCATTGAATCGTGCCTAACCTCTACACTGTCCTGATATGAAAGAATCCTTCAATACCAGGATCCCATGCAATCCTGTCCAACATGAAGCTCCCCTCACTCCACTCACTATCCTACCCGGTGAAAGTACCAGAAGTCCCCTGCTCCATCAATGAATCGCTAAAGCTCAATGGAAGATCTGTATGATCTCCCCATGTAGTAGTCGGCGCATCCCTAAAGGTTATTGAGTTGTGAAGAGTTGTGATGCCCCAGTTCCCTGCTAGTCCCAAAGTAGTGCCACCATGTTGACATTGCGCTACTCTGACTATGTCATACTCCCCATTGTGCGCAGTTAATATCCTCCTCTCCTGGAACTCGATAGTGGAATACTGAAAGAGGCGAAACACATCTTTCTTGGGCATCTCCATGGCACCGAGGCCTACCCATCAAAATCTAACTCTGAACCTATGCAGCAACAGAGAATGTCTGCCTCCCCATATGATGAAACCCTCTATGAACCCACATGTGGCATCCCAAGAGCGAACTATATCATTCTTTGCCACAAATTCTACTCATCACGAGTGATCCATCGATCAATTGAATCCTTGTATCCCATAGTCGGACCTGTTGCGACATAGACCTATCAACCGATGAGATCCCTCAGGCCCTCGTGCCTAGTCCCTGCATGTGATCACTATATAGGCTCCATATATCGTGGGCTAACCTGATCCATGCTAATCTGCCTTGTCCCTGCCACTATGTAGTACCGATGATCGCTGGAAGCCATGTGTGCCAAAGATCTACCCCCTGAATGCAACCAAAATATGGGTATCTGATACTCGTAATCGACTCAGGGTATGTGGATCCCTCCTGTCCCTACCAACAATCTCCCCTAAGTTTGCCATCTACCTTCTTGATAATGTGCCAATATAAGGTCTGGAGCCTAGACACATACTGGGAAACTACCTCAGTCGTACCCAGTATCCTCTACTCATGCATCGTCCCAATATGCCCTGAGAAAAGAGTGACACGTCTCCCTCGTGACTAGTTCCCTAGAAGTAGGCTAGGTGATGAACGATATGACACCCCTGCAGATGATCACTTCATCCCCCAAGCTGCGGTTTACCCTGTACACTGTTGGATACCCTCATCTATGAATATGTGTTAATTTTAGGTATGTTCTATTCTTAGAGCAATTGATTTCAATTTTCAC
This sequence comes from Pinus taeda, assembly GCA_000404065.3. Taxonomy (NCBI): domain Eukaryota; kingdom Viridiplantae; phylum Streptophyta; class Pinopsida; order Pinales; family Pinaceae; genus Pinus; species Pinus taeda. The sequence goes on from APFE030846793.1 coordinate 26,875, forward strand.
AGTTAGCTCAATATCTTTTCCAGATTAGCAATCACATCAACATTAAAGTAAACTGCAGATAGAACATAAACATAAATCGCAGAAGACAAGCCAAAACAAGAGAACACAAGATGTGGCGCTAGCCAGGGACAAACCCCAATGTGGGGAAACCCATGATCAATTCTTATATGTTCTTCAATAGTTCAGCAGAGAGAGAGATAGTACATATACATCAAAAGTCAACACTCTGACTTGACTAGATAAGAGCAGAGACCTTCACCATGAAGATGACACAATGCAGTTATACACCAGACACCAAGGACTGCAGCTCGGAGAATAGCCTTCAATCTTCAACTGATTTGCAGCATAAGGTCCTTTAAGGTGAGACCCTTACATCATCATGCTGCTCCTTGTCAGTTGAACCAACCCATGGCACTAGCTCTATCCATCTTAAATTATAGCAGCATCAAACAGTCCTCTAATAGCTTCAGCAGCATGACAGCTCCATATATATTATGTTAATGATCTAAGCACTCAAATACTCATACGAAATATTGACTATGGTGTTATGGCCTATGCCTAACACACAATCTTTCTCTGTTGTTCACAAGGAAGTATGTACCTTCATACGGTCAGCTCTTCAATCTTCCTTCTATTAATGACGAAGTTCCACCAATGTCACTGAACATAGGCCTATATTAATCTGCCCTCTAATAATCCCCTTTGTTGCTCCAAAGGTTTCCAACCAAGGTCTTCAACACAGTGATTTCTCTCATAGAATTTACCATTCATAACCTTCATCAAGTTCACACTCCTTTCTCCATCGATGTGACTGTACTATAACATATGTTGCCTTGTTAGAAAGACTTCAACGTATACCCTTCAGCACTCTTCTCCATGTCATACAAACCACTTTCAGACCTTCCTCATCTACCTAAAGCTTCACGACGTTGTTGTCCAAATCTGAGGTTTGATAGTTGTGGTAAGACTCGTCCATGGCTACAGCTGGGACATGCTTGAATAGTCTTCTTTTGATTGCGTTAAGGGCTCCTCTTTCCAGCGTATAGGAATCCTCCTCTTGCTGCATAGAACCCTCATTGATTGCGGCTTATATCACCTTTAAGGACTGTGGTTAGGCAGCATAGAGGCCTCTTGAGATTGCATATTAGACCACTGCGTCTAGGGAGATAAGGCCTCCTATTTCCAGTGTATAAGAGTCTTCTTAAATTGTGGATGTAGGGCAATGTCTAGTGCAGAATCAGGCCAGCAGTTAGGGCATATATGGACTGTGATTAGGGCACGAACAGAACTGTCGTTAGGGCTCTTTTGAACAGTGTATAGGTCTCTCCTCGGGGCTGCATATAGGAGCCTTTTAGTACAGCAAATATGGTCTCTTTCTTGACCAGCAATTAGATCTTTCCTTGCTCTGTTATGTAGGCTTCCTTCACCATTCTAGATCTCCCTTCCTTTTTGCATCTAGGGCTTCTTCATTAGGGTGATGTAGATCTCCATTAGGGCAGTGTAGATATCTATTAGGGCGACGTAGATCCTTTCTCCATCAGGGCAGCATTATCCCTTAGGATCTCTCCTCCTACTAAAATCCAAAGACAAGTAGAGAGGAAGAGATCCCAAGTGAGTGTGTAGAAATGACTTGAAGGCCACTCCTATTTATACTAAAACGTTGAGCACAAGTGGGGTTTATTTGGTTGTTGGCCGACCTTAAGGAATTGTCCCATAACACAAATAAATTCATATCTCCATGAATACTTATCGGGATCGAATGATCTTTAGATCAATCCTACACCTCTCGATGAGAGGCATCCAAGAAAAATATCAATTGTTATTAATAAGATGACCCACATGGAGTTTGTCCCTAGTTGCCAATTTTAACACTCCCTCTCAACTAGGGAGAACTCCATCCGCTGATCCATATGTCTGATTGTACTATCTATGTCATCAATGCCTTGCATTGCTCTGTGTTGCACTGCTCTTCTCTGCTGAACCATGAAGAAGAAGAATTGATCGAGAATGTCTCATACCATTCTCTACTGACCCGAAGTCAGTTTTATATGAAGAGAGTGTGTTATACCACTCTTATTGACCCGAAGTCAATTTCATATGAGTAGAGTGTGTCATACCACTCTCACTGACCCGAAGTCAGTTTCATTGATCCCAGATCAATATCACAGTCAGTTTCATATGAGGAGAGTGTGTCATATCACTCTCACTGACCCGAAGTCAGTTTCATTGATCCCAGATCAATATCACAAGAGAGTGTATCAAACCACTCATACTGATCCGAGATCAATGGAGGTCATCCTAGCATAGGGAGTACAGTAGATACAACGATGCGTCCATCGATAGTGCTACTATGGTCCCTAACCCCATTTCCCTGCTCATTGATCAAATGATAGGTACTTCCCATGAGTCCCAGACTGCATGGGTAGGATGCCTTAACAGGAGAACTAATCATCCTGTCCCACAGGGGAACTAATCATCATGTTCCAAAGTCGCCACGGGGTATCACAGGGGAAGGCTGAGCCATTCACCCTATACACAATGCACCATTAAGGGAGGGGGAGTCGCCCTATGGTCGTGTGTTGCTCTAGTAAGTATCCCAAGCCCCCAAGAGCTCCCAGAGATCAATGCATGCAACATGCAGGACCCTTTTCTCAACGACTCCAAGTCATACAGGAAAGTCACAGTTTGACCTTTCCCTGGGGCTTTAACAAAATGTCTGCGACTTGTACATCAGTCTCAATGTGATGGAGCCTCCTCGCTCATCGACTTACCATATCCCAGATAAGGTAGTATTTGATGTCCATATGCTGGAGCAATCAATGAATACAGGATTCCTCAACAATCGAATCCCCCCTAGTTATCTCAGAGGAAACAGCTCGCTGAAGAGCTTCCACAAGTAGGAAGCATCACATGAGATCATACTCGTAACTATGTATTCGGTTTCAGCGGTGCTCGAAACAACCGTCTTCTGCTTCCTGCTTATCATGGATATCGAAGCAGAACCCAAAGAGAACCAGCACTCAGAAGTGCTCTTGCGATCCTCCACACTGTCTGCCTAGTCAGCGTTCGAATAATCATGCAGCTTCACATTTCCGACAGTGTATCTCAATTCATGAGACATTGTGCCCTGAAGATATCTCAAAATATTCTTGGCACCAATACAGTGAGGCTCAATCATATATAAGCTGCAAAACATATGTCTGGATGTAAGTTCACCAAGAACATCAACACAAATGAGTTTATGAAAATCAGAGGCATTTCCCAAATCTGGTCCGGCATCACCACCGTATAACTTCTAAAAGTTAAGATCCTCGAGGTAGTCGCGGGCTTGCAATTTACCTTTCCAAATCCGGAATCCAACTCCCTCTTACTTCTGCAAATGAGAGGGTCTCCACTAGTTAGAAATAGGTCATCCTCAGAAGGTACCAGTATGAGAGGTCTATCATCCGCAACCTTCAAGCAATGGTTTGGATCGGCTTCACTCCTAGTGAATCTCAGCTTCATCGAACAGCTATCAATCCTCTCTACTATGCGTGTGGTGTTTTGCTTCAAGCCATAAAGGGCTTTCTTCCACCTACATACATGGGATTCCCGATGAATCTCAAACCTCTCGGATCGTTCCAAACCTGTGGACTTGCTACATGAGGGGAATGGACCCCTTGTAAGATTTTCCTTTGGTACATCTCAGACATGTACCTTCATGCTCTTTTTGAATTCAAGCATCCCAGTCACCATCTAACTCACATTGGGTAGGGCCCCACAATAAGTAGACCTCCGGTGCTATAAATGAGATGTGTCAACTGATACGGTCCCCAATGGACCATCCTGCAACTTGATACAAATTACCAACCTGAACCCATGAGTAAAAGCATCTTTGAAAATTTCATTTTCAAACACATACCTTTCCATCGGTGAATGCCACCCTGTAGCCTTTGACCTCCATTGCCGAAACGAACACCAGGTTCTTCTTGCAGTTGGGTACATAAAAGAGATTTACCTTCATTCAATTGAGGGGTAACATTTCCTACACCCTTTCCGGGATAGGTGGCATTGGCTCCAAGTATAATCCCACAATTGTTTCCATCTCTATCAAATTAGAGAGAGCACCCTTCTATCCGATGGAGTGCCTTGAAGCACTACAATCAATAAGCCAAATTCCCAAAGAATCTAAAGGAGAAGGCCAATACAAGATAATACTTCTTTATCTTATCATAAACAACATTTGATTCTTCATACCTGGGCTTCCTTGCTTTCTCTGAAACATCGATCGTTTCCTTGATGACCTGTATTAATTGTCATTCCTCTGATCATTGAAGATGTCCGGGGAATGATTGTTATCATCATCAAGTGATGTGTCCTTACTCCCTCGCATAATGGTCGAACTTATTGCAAGCTAGGCATTTGCCTTTCCTTTCACCCTGAGATTCGGACTTCCCATTGAAGTGATTTGTAGATAGGCCATCAGAAGCTTCTGTTGCGCCATGATGATAACATACTCTGCTTCGACTTCACCCTTGGTGAATTTGAAGAGGGATGAGGAATCCATTGATCCTTTTCAAACTGTCTTCGGTGATTGTTCTTTCACTCTTGCTTGGGCATTGTCTTCACCTCACCTCTGATACCATGTTAATTTTAGGTATGTTCTATGCTAAGAGCAATTTATTTCAATTTTCACAGTTAGCTCAATATCATAATGTATAAAGAATTTTTTCGGAAGAAATCACATTGAATATTTTGGTCGACGCGTTTCGAACCAACGAGTGTGGTTCATCTACAGGACACGATGAAGAAACAGATATAGGAAGAAGGTTAAATAGGGAGACAGGTCAACCTAACAGCGAGAAGATAACAACTATATTAGACTGGGGGGAAAGGGGAATGTTTAATAATATTTAGATA
>APFE030846793.1:34510-51345 GCA_000404065.3 Pinus taeda
AACATTCCCCTTCCCCCTAGTCAAATATAGTTGTTATCTTCTAGCTGTTAGCTTGACCTGTCTCCCTATTTAACCTTCTTCCTAGATCTGTTTTTTCATTGTGTCCTGAAGATGAACCACACTCGTTGGTTCAAAACACGTCGACCAAAATCTTCAATGTGATTTCTTCCGAAAAAAATTCTTTATACATTATGATATGGATCACAGAAGCTTGAATTTGAATAGCTCAATATCTTTTCCAAATTAGCAATCACATCAGCATTAAAGTAAACTGCAGATAGAACATAAACATAAATCGCAGAAGACAAGAGAACACAAGATATGGCACTAGCCAGGGGCAAACCCCAATGTGGGGAAACCCTTGATCAATTCTTCTTATATGTTCTTCAACAGTTCGGCAGAGAGAGAGAGAGAGAGTACATATACATCAGAAGTCAACACTTTGACTTGACTAGATAAGAGCAGAGATCTTCACCATGAAGATGACACAATGCAGTTATACACCTAACACCAAGGACTGCGGCTCGAAGAGCAGCTTTCAATCTTCAACTGATTTGCAGCATAAGGTCCTTCAAGGTGAGACCCTTACATCATCATGATGCTCCTTGTCAGTTGAACCAACCCATGACATTAGTTTTGTCCATCTTATATTACAGCAGCATCAAACAGTCCTCTAATAGCTTCAGCAGCATGAGAGCTCCATATATATTATGTTAATGATCTAAGCACTCAAATACTCATACAAAATATTGACTGTGGTGTTATGGCCTGCGGACTAACACACAGTCTTCCTCTGTTTCTCACAAGGAAGTTTGTACCTTCATACAGTCAGCTCTTCAATCTGCCTCCTATCAATAACGAAGTTCCACCAATGTCACTGAACATAGGACTCTAACAGTCCCCTTCGCTGCTCGAAAGGTTTCCAACCAAGGTCTTCAACACAGTGATTTCTCTCATAGAATTTACCATTCATAACCTTCATTAAGTTCACGCTCCTTTCTCCATCCAAGTGACTTTGCTATTATCAACACAATCCTAACATATGTTGCCTTGCTGGATAGACTTCAACGTATACCCTTCAACACTCTTCTCCATGTCATAAAAACCACTTTCAAACCTTCCTCATCTGCCTGAGGCTAGATGTTGTTGCTTTCCAAATCTGAGGTCTAATAGTTGTGGTAAGACTCCTCCATGGCTATAGTTGGGGCATGCTTGAATAATCATCTTTTGACTACGTTAAGGGCTCCTCTTTCCAGCGTATAGGAATCCTCCTCTTACTACATAGAACCCTCATTGACTGCGGATTATGTCACCTTTGAGGACTGCGGTTAGGGAAGCATAGAGGCCTCTTGAGATTGGGCATTAGAGGACTGTGTCTAGGGAGATAAGCCCTCCTATTTCCAACATATAAGAGTCTACTTAAATTGTGGATGTAGGGCAATATCTAGTGCAAAATAAGGCCAGCAGTTAGGGCGTATATGGACTGTGATTAGGGCACGAATAGAACTACGGCTAGGGCTCTTTTGAACATCGTATAGGTCTCTCCTTAGGGTTCCATATAGGAGCCTTTTAGTACAGTGGATATGATCTCTTTCTAGACCAACAATTAGATCTTTCCTTGCTACATTATGTAGGCTTCCTTCACCATTCTAGATCTCCCTTCCTTTCTACGTCTAGGGCTTCTTCATTAGGGCAGCATAGATCCTTTCTCCATCAGGGCAGCATTATCCCTTAAGATCTCACCTCCTACTAAAATCCAAAGACAAGTAGAGAGGAAGAGATCCCAAGTGAGTATGCAAAAATGACTTGAAAGCCACCTCTATTTATACTAAAACATTGAGCACAAGTGGGGTTTGTTTGGTTGCTGGCCGACCTTGAGGAATTGTCCCATAACACAAATAAATTCATATATCCATGAATACTTATCGGAATCGGATGATATTTAGATCAATCCTACACCTCTTGATGAGAGGCATCCAAGAAAAATATCAGTTGTTATTAATAAGATGACCCACGTGGAGTTTGGCCCTAGCTGCCAATTTTAACAATATGACATCCTGTATTGGATTGTGTCCTGCCTGTGTCACTGTACCTGTCACTCCCCGCATGGACTCAATGCGATGTGAGGCACTCCTGCTCCACAGCGTAGTCCAACATACTATGACACACCACCTTGGATCTCCATGCTCCTCTGCAAGCCCCTACTCGCTCCATAGCCCTGCATGCCACTGGATGTTATGGCCTAACATTGGGTCTATATGCATCACACTGCATCCCTCTGCATAACACTAGACCCTATGACATAACTCTATGTAGTCCTATGTACCACTACCCACTATCGTACCACCCTGTAACATACAGTATCCTACATGGGCCAAAATATCCACCTCTCTGCTAGTACACCCTCCATGATGTGGGCTACATCCCCCCATCTTCTCTGAAGGACCCGAGCAACCTGACTTCCCACATGCTAACGAAAATGACACTATTGCGTCTATCCTCAATAGTCCCTGCGTCCCATATCTTAGTAAGAGAGCACTCTCTCCATACCATGCCATGTCTGATAGTCTGTCAATGTCGCCTCCTCCTACCAACTCTAGCCAGAGTAAGCTAGTCACCCTATGACTCCACGCACTGTTAATATGCCAAGGCAACTCATGAAATTTGTTTGCTCGCCTGTCAAACCACCCTGTCACTAGTGTTGACTGAGGCTTTGATGGAGATCTAAAAATGTGGGTGCGCTCAAGCGTCAAGTCCATCACATAACTACTACCATCACCTACTAGCTCCATGATGTAATGGAAAATCTCACCTGGATCCCAAAAACAATCTAGCCCTCGAGTCCCTCTGATAATCCAAGGCCTCTGCTAACATGTGGTCATGGATGTATCCAACCACCTAACCTTCTCCATCGAGTGCCAGCTCAGTACCTCTTGCCATCCAATCCCAAGGGAGAGATCGAATGTGTAATCCTCTGTGGAAAGAACAAGCCCTCCAAGCTAATGTGGTTTCATGCTCAACTCAGTCCTGCTAACCTATCCACCCCCTCGGGTACGTCTAGACAACTCGGCCTCCCTTAATCCAATGCATAAGGGTGGGTTGATAATGCTACAGACCTTGCCAGTGGGCCTCTGAAATGAACTGTGTTGAAAACCCAATGCACGGCCTCTATGTTGTCCCTCATCCATGGCTAGCCCAAGGGACGGTTGCACATCCTCCTCCATCACGGCCTCGCTATGAAGCTTTGACTGCTCCTCCATAGACAACCCGATGTGCATGATATGCTCACCAATCAACAATAGGCGACTATCATCTGGAAACTCCGTCATAGATCTAGAGGCCTCTGTACCTATCGACTCCTCAACAATGGTCAAGTTGTCTTCTGACACCTCATCAACCTGTGGTGCATTGTTATCCCCTGAGAACTCGGTCACAACCTTGAATACCTCATCAATGGATGACACCTCATCAATGGGTGCATGCTCAACTATCTCCTTGCCAACCATGGCCCCTTCAACTACTCTTTCATCTTTTTCCTTAATACTTCTCATCATCCCTGCAAAACCCCACTGAATCTCCATTGGTTTGTGCATAACCCTCAGTTCATAGAATTCCCAAAAAGACAGGGACCCTGAATGTCATAACCCAACGATTGGTATGTCCTCCAGTTCTCCCCCAATAACCCCACATTAGTTGCAATCATGTTCGGATTCCCAACTGAGCAATGAATCAACTTCTTCCTCAAAACAATCATCATTTGTTGTATCCTCACCACCTCATTCCAGGTGATTGCCATGTTGTTTGATTCTAATCTTTCCCATAGGCTGAGCTAAGATTATGGCTCTAATACCACTATAATGTTCCTAAACAAGAATATAAGTGATATACAAAGCATGTAAACAATCCAACAATCAAAAAAACGAAATATACATTAAGCACCCATTGAAACACTGGAAATAGAGAATTACTGAGCCATTTTATTACTTCTTCAAGAAAAAATACAATAGTGAAATAGAACAGTGCACCTGGGCTTGTCTCAATGGACAAGCATGACAAAACCCAAGTGAGAAAATGTTGAACTCAAGGTTGCTACAACTACTGCACCAAACTGAATTGTGCTGCCCCAGAAAACTATTCTGTCTGCTGACTTCAAATGGCTAGAATCACTGCTTCCCTTGCTCAGAAAATTATGAGATTTTAGCTCCTTGCTCCTTTTGGCCTAAACCGAGAAAAACCAAATAAGAATTGACCAAATGTTGAACTCGGAATTTTGGCCCAAATTCCCCTTAGCTCCTCTAGTTGTTGGCTCAGTTGGGACCCCTGTTTGACCCCTTAGTTCTGCCCAAAAAAATCTATAAAATTAGGAGTATGATCCTTGCCCAAAACCCAGAAAGGAATTTGGCTGATTTAGACTTTTGAATTTCGACCCCCTTGGAGCCCAGCTTCAGTTGCAACTACAAAATTCAGTTTGCTAGAATATGCCTAAATATCCCCCCGAAAATGGACCCAAAGTGTTAGGCTAATCTCTGTTATCAATTCCCTGACTTCTCGGATGGGCTTCGGGCCTATGGCACCTGCTCCTTAGCTCCATGAAATTGTTGGACTGGCCTTTGCGCTCTCCCCAAGCCCAGTGATTCAAATTGTTGGAATGTTGACTCTGTTGGCTCTGACACTCGCAAGAAAGGTTGGCCCTTTGCTACACTCCCAATCCTCTAACTCTCCCGACAAATGCTTGATCACTAATAGCTCCAAACTCCCCCTGCATATTCTCCAGCTATCCAGAAATACGCACTCCCTATTGTGGTTGAATGGTAGTGTTGTAGCCCGTAACACACTCCCGAAACTCCTGAAATACTTATGGAACTTCCTCTCTAGGGCGGGCATGCATGGTCCCCTGAAGTAGAGGTTGAATCTCCTACTTGAGAGATTCGTGGCTAAACAGTTGGTTGACTCAGCTAAACAGCAAAGTGAACAGCCACCTAATTTTGATTGCAAGGTGTAAAAATGAATCCAAAATTAGAGTTGCTCCATCCTTATAACTCCTTGAGCCTCCCTAGTCTCATGTGGGCCCCTCCATCCACCTATTCGACTTTCTCTACAAATATTCAAATAGGCTAATTTGAACTACCAAGTGGGTGGCCCCCACATTCCACTAGCAACCAAATAAATTTGAAATGCCTCCTAAGTCCCTAAGTCGAAAATAATGGGTTCTCTTCCTTAGCCAAAATTGTGCAAAATTGTGTAGCAACACCCTGTTACAAATGTATTTGAGAAGTGACATGACATTCAAGGAGGTTAAAAAACTTCCTAGGATGAAATCATTTGCCAAAATCAAAGGCTTACCTAGGTGTTGTTACATAATTGAATGGTCATACTAGCATCATTTACAATAATTCTTGCAAAAATTGGGTTTACAATGATGAAGTCATGTTGACTAATGATTTTGATCTTTGAAAAATTTTCTCCACTTCCTTATACACTGCTTTCTCGGATTGTTGACAAAGTGTGGTCAACAATCCACAGTTTGTTGGAGTCATTGGCATTGGCAACCATCATAGTAAATCCACTTCATTTTGAAGGAGATGAAGGTTTCTAAAACTTATAGTATTGTCAGATTCATCACTGGAAGCAACAATTTTAAAACCATCATTCATGTCCTTGATAACCCATCGATCTAGCGAAAACTCCATCATTTTTTTGGTGTGATTGACACAGTAGATAGAAAGAAGTTTGGTCATGTTGACCACTATGTGTCAACAACCCATATCAGTACACCTCCTTTTTGTGCAAAAGGGATAGCGCTTGATCAATGTGTCCGTGCCATTCAACTATCATCATCAGCCTGATCATGTCATTTGTAAACCCAGTCTGAATGTGTAAATTGCAAATAATCTTAGCAGATCTATGTCATGTATGTAATTGCCTAGGTAAACCTAATATTTTAGTGATGATCCACGTTGCAGAAGGTTTTTTGTCTCACCGATCCATGATCGGCAGAGCTTTCCTTCAGCCTATCCCCAAAGCTGGAATAGATTTTGTCACCAGAATGTTAGGGGAGTCCTAGTGTGCTAGATTCAGTCTATGTAAAAGTGATTTGGGAATAATCCTAACTATTTGGTTAGGTTATTTTATCACAAATTGCTTGATCTGCTAGATTATGTTTGTGTCGCAAAATTGGGTAGTCTATGAGGGTCTATGTCAGATGGGTTTTTCCCCTTGAGATGTAAAACATAAAAAATCATGATGTAAAATGTCTTGAGAGTTAGAAAAATAATTTATCCCCTCATAAGTCCTAGGTCCTAGGTAATTTTTCCAAAGGCTAAGTTCGAGGATCCCTTTAAATAAAAATTAAAAATAAAATAAAATAATAATAAGTCAAAGTTTTGAGGAAATAAATGCAAAATTTTAATTTTTTAATATATTAAAATGTATTTAATTTTAAAAATGTGAAAATTCCTCAACATTTAAAATTTCAACGGATGAGATTAAAAGAGATTTTGATCCTCATCGACGGTCAAGATCACTTTCACAAGGATCACTCGAACTGGCCATTGGGAAATTTTCCTTTAAATAGGAGGTCAGTTGTCATCTGAGATCATTCGATCTGTGAGTATTGTGCCAAAGAAAGCTCTATTGTAATCATTTTTCATGTGCAATAAAGAAAGACTTTGGGGTTGAAATCTTGTTGGTGTTACTCTTCCTGGAAATGCTGTAAGATGCTTTATTTTTGTGCATGGTTCTAATTTCAGCCATTCATGATAGTTTTATTAAGAGTAATTTTAAACACAGGTATCTTGTTTAATCACTAGGGTTTGAATGGTAGTTAAATTTCTGAATATGATGCCAGGTATCTCCATTAGATCTGGATTTTAGTATTGTTCTCTCCCTCTTTGTTAATGGTTGAAATAAGTTGTGCAGGAAAATCTTGATTTCGAGAAAATCGGGCATTTGGAGAAGTTCTCGGCTGAACCAGCCAACTCCCGAAAAGGCATTTTCTGAAGAGCCCAGTTGGTTTTGACCCCGGGCTTATCATTAGAATTTTTTCTGGTGAATGCATGAAGGTTTTTCTGAAGCACCTCATCTTAAATTTAAAATCTTAAAAAAAATATCTGTGGCATTCTGACAAATCTAGCTATTTAGAGCCTTTTAAACTGTGAATATTGTAATTATTTAGCTAGTTTTACGGTTTTTAGTTTTGCTTTTTGCATATTTTGTTTCTGGGTATTCTATTTTGCTATTGCAGGTTGCAGATCTAAAGAGGAGATTTTTGTTTGAAGCCAGATCTAGGCCCTGGAGGGTAAGATCTAGCCTCAAAATCAACTCTTGCAGGGGTATTTTCAAGATCTAGAAAATTTTGTGGGTTTTTCATTTGACAATCTAAAGCAGCTAATTTAAAAAAAATCTAAATTAAGTTTTCTGGAAAAGGTTTCTACAAAATTTCGAGGTTTTTTCAAGCCATTTGTCTGTTGTTGCCTGGGGTTTCATTTTTGCAGGGAAATTTCGAAAAAAAAAAATTAAAGGATGTACGCTACCCTGGGCATGCAATAGACTTTCCATTTCATGCTTTTTCCTCAAACTCTCACGCAGCCTCCACAATGCCATCTCTCAGCTCTCTCCTCTGTTTTCATTACCATTTCTCCCTCGCGCAATCTTCTCCCTAAACCTCTAGCGCTCTTTGTCAGTTTCCAAACTCCTCTGTGTTTCCTTCCCATCGTTCTACCATAGAGTTTTTCCCTTACGATGTTGTCTAGCAGATACACACAACGCAGTACAGCATTACCTTACGTTGCCATCGTCGCCTGCAAATTAAACACTCGCTCCTCCCTCTGCCGCTCGATCCATTCCCCATTCCCTGTACCTTCCCTCGACCTCAGCTATCCATGCACGGAGCCCTCAAACCCTCAGTCTTCACGCTTCCATCAATCTTCATGCTGCCAGAACTTTAATTCGTTGCCATTTATGCGTTCTTTGCTCCACGCATATCCCTCAACCGACCACCTGCGTTCCCTTTTCTCCAAGTTGCCTCACGCAATCCTTAAGCCATCAGCAAACCAGCTCGCAGCCATTTCATTCCTCGATCTGCGCATACAATTCCTCCACTCCTCTCGGTCCAGTCTCATCATACCTGTGTTTAATCCCCTCACATGGCCATCCTCAACTATCCTCCACCACGCAGCCTTCCTGAAGCTTAGCCCTCGCCACCAGTATTCCTCACACCTACAAAACAATACGCTCATACTTTAGTTTATTTCTTTTATGTGTCTAGTTTAGGTTTTTTTATTCTTTTTTATGAAGTTAGGTTTCATGGTTTTAGCTTAGGATTAATTCCTTTGAATCATATTTAAGCATAAATTTGTATATAGTTCGATTTTTTGTAAATTTGTTTCATTTTTATTTTTCTTTGTTTTATTTTGATCAATAAAAATTTTAAATTATATCTCTATTTAGATGAGATTTTGATTTTTTTAACTTAGATTTTAGTTTTAAATTAGATATATTCAAATTTCATTTTGCTTTAAAAATCAAATATAAAAAATATAAAAATATATAAAAATCCTAAAAAAGCAGAAGAGTTAATCTTAGGGTTTTGATTTGTTTTTGTATAGATTTTCTACAAAAAATTAAAAATTAAAAAATTTTGAAAAAAGATTAATTAAATTGGAAATTCCTTGTGATGTCTTTTTTCTATCGTGGTATCACTATTCATCATTTTACTATAGTTGAATGAACTTAAATTTTTATCTGGAGTTTAACTATTGGAAAGTGATTAATTTCCTAGATTTGGAATTTCATGCATAATCATTTTAGATTCTAACTATTGGAAAGTGATTAATTTCCTAGATTTGGAATTTCAAGCATAATCATTTTAAATTCTAGGCGCCTAGCTTTTAAATTTTGTGGTTATTCAAAGTATTCTATCTTTTGAAAATTTAATTGCTAGAGCTTTGCTAAGTTATCAAAATTGATCGTGGTTGCTTGAGTGTTTTAATGCTCATCGTATGCTAGACATTTCAGTAAATATTTTCAAGCAACTGTTGAAAGATTTGTTCGTATTTATATTTCCTAAGAAGCAAATCAATTATTTGATTTCTACTTCATCTAACAAAGGCATTGGTACTAAACATTTAAAGATCAAATTAAGTTTTAAAATCAATCAGGTGCTTGTTTCCCTCACTATGTATCCCAAGCCAACTGATTACCAGTTGGTCTTCTTTTATCCCATAGGGTCTACCCCCCTTAGCCTAGGGAGACGGCTTAAACAGAGAAATCGGGGATTAGGGTGACAACCCCCGGTCTGAACGTTGTTGCGCTGCCTAGACACTCTGCACTGCACGACAACAGGTCCTATTCCTGGAACATGAATACCTTCTCCAAACTTGGTGTTACTAATAAGTGCATTACCACATCAAGAAACTAGTTGGGGTTAATCGTCACCACGAACTTCCTCTCCATTTTATTTCTGTTGACAGTTGCAGAGTAAGTGTTGGTGTTTTATCAAATGCCTAGTGGCTCCAATGTCAGCGACCCATTCTTCTGGATAAGTGGAGCACCAATATGCACTGTGAGGATCCATTAGGCTTTGCCACCTTAATGGACTTTGATAACAAACCATGATAGTGGCACTGCCATCAAAAAAGCAGCAATATTTTCAAACTGAAAAGATAGATAAGGGAGTGAGCCTACTGCCCTAGAAAAAGGCACAAATCTAATTTAAAAAAATCCTATTAATTGGATGAAAAGACCAAAAGACTACTCAAGAAGGGACGATACAAATGAGAGAAAGGGAGAACAACCTAGAAACTTGCTTGTTTTCCAGAAAAAATAAAATTCTAGTCTCAGACCTGAAACTGCCCTAAAACAGCACTAGAAAGCCTTTTCCAGACCCAAAAAACAATGGATTGAGAAAGAAGATTCCACACTAGCTCTACAACCATGTTGAATTGATAATAACATAGTAGATCTCCAAATGATATCTTCAACAAATCCTAATCCAATCATCAAACCGGCATTTTTATTATAGCCCTTGATCTCGATTACAGGGAAGATGTTTAGATATCATATCTTCATCTAAGAACAATCAACCACATAAATAGAGTGAAATAAAACAACTATTGAAATTGTAGTGAGTTTCTGGCTCGTGCCTTAGCCAGAAAGGCCATGAGTTTGTCTTTCTCTTAGCCTGATGCAAATCATGAGTTAGACTTCAGTTCATGCACAGTGTTGGAGGATCAATTACGTGGAGCCTTCTTTAGTTTGACTACAGGATCGAGTGACAATTATGAGTTCAGTTCATGACAAGTTGGGACTTCAATCATTGATTGAAGGAAGTACAAGTTATGACTCCAGTGATGATTGGAGATAACCAATTCGACTCAGTTAACTAGTCAATCACAGATCAACTTCTAAACTTGTACTTGCCTAATTTAGCATGGATCAAGTCTATAAAAGAAGGACGAAGGCAAAAGGATTGTTCATTGTCAAGTGCACAAGTTTGTGTGAGATCATCTTTGCTTGTGGATGTGTATCTTGGAGGATCTAGTGCGCAATATTGAGGAGGCTTTCTTGTGCTAAAGCATAGGGAAGGTTTGCGCTAAGAAATAGGAAGCAAATATGCGCTAGGAAAGAGGAGGCCTAGTGCACTAAGAAATAGGGCCAGGATCTGCACAAGTAGGAGCATGGGATCAGGTGTTCACAGGGTGAGTCATGTTACCACTCAAACCAACAGGGGTTCCTAAGAGGGCAACTCCTAGGTTAAGGGAAATGGCGGAGGCTTAGCCCACTGTCACCACAGCTAAGTCTCCCTGCCCTCTATGGACTTTCACCGATGGGAGAAGTCCCGGTAGTGTAGGGATCACTTGTAAAGTATATGTCAATGGATAGGTGAGAAGTGACCCTGAAAACCCTTTCTGAAAGATAGAGTGAAGAATGGAATTTGCTTGCTCTTTAAGTAAGGGACTTGGTCCACCTGGGGTAATAGGTAAGGCTTGGAGGGTTGAGAGAGAAAGGATAGACTTATAAACAAGGTTCTCAATCCCTATAATCTTTTGGAAACTTGGATTCCCAAATGGCCCTTGACAAATAATCTTTATTGAGAAGTGGGACCGCACAGGGCCAAGTGGACTTGTTGACCACTGGAGTGGCACTTGATGATTATATGAAGACTCCATGTGCAAGGATATACCAAAGGACACTTGTACCATCAAATATCATCAGTCAACAGAGTTTTTTAACTCTACTTTTATTTTCTCATCATCTTTCTTGTACTCAGATTCCACACCCTACGGGGAATTGTAATAAGTGATACTAATAATAATGAGATTTGAGTTTGTAACAGGCCTAGGATGTTGGGACTCGATTAGCGAATGAGAACACCTTAGAGTGTTTTTTTGATCTAGTTAATTATCCTTTCTTTTTCAGAGGCAGATAATTTTCTAGGTTTTTTCACTCACTTTTTACCCTAAAGCCAGGATGACGGTTTGAAGGTTGAGCCCCTAATACATATTAGTGTCTAGAGTCGATGTATATTACCATATTAGATCATACAAAAAAATTCGTGGAATTTGGTTAGATCTAGGTAGTCATTTTTTAATTTTTTAGATTTCCCGCAAGTCCAAAATTGTAATGGCAGAAGTGTCCTCAGACACATAATTTTATTAATCAAGAAAAATAATTACATAATTGATTTGCAAGAGCTTACACCCGAACAACAAAAACACTCTTGCAATGAGCTATTTATAAGCTCTATGTCCTAACTACCTCTAATTATGGATCACTTATTAAATAACAAGTGTCCATTTACAATAAATGCTATTCAAACCAACTAGCTAACTAATCTCCTATAATAGAGCCTAAGATACGACACTTTTGGAGAGTCATATCTAGTTACAACAATATGCTAATTCTAAAAGTCTCCATTAAATAATTAAACATTCTAGAATAAATAATTATTAATTTAATATCTTAAATTAATAATTATTTTATTCTAATTTTATTCTAATTTTATAACCTATGATAAAAAAGTATTTTTGGATCATCTAACAAATTGTAAATAAAATTGTATTTAAATTGTAATAAATGTAGTCTAGTGAAGTTGTATGGGGTATGAGTAATAAAAATTATACCTCTCACCCTCAACTATCTACTAGGACACGCCTTGAGGGGTTAATAAGGTGTTTTGGACCTTCGAAACCCAAAATTTCCTATGTCTAGTGGAAATTGTGGCATTTAGTTAAGCTAGAATTAAATGAAATAGAGAGAAATAAATTATTCCATGTGACAAAATGACTTGAATATTATCCTAAGTCAAAGAGTTGAGTCAATGGACATGTGGAGGATGACTAAGCACACTCTATCATAAATACACCATTATTTGGCAAAATCGAATTTCCCAAAGATAAAGCAGCAGTTGCACATGTGGAAAATCGAATTTATTAAAGGAACTCGTGTACCGAAAGAATATTCTATGGAATATTTTAACTGAGGATTCCGTGGGGCCTTCTCTCACTGTTAGCTCAAGTTGCTTCTACACTTAGCACTTCACATGGAGGATTACAAGTTTCACTTGAGGAAATCACGCAGTTCCTCGGGATCTGCACAGAGCATCTTTGGGATCATCATCTGAAGTGGCGACACGTGGTTCGAGTTTGATTTGGTTTGACTGGAGTTATCTCATTGCTTTGCTTTATTCATAGATATGTTTACTATGCCATATAGAGAATTTGATTTTCCTTGGGCGCTAATGAGGAATTCGATTTGCCTTAGTGTCTCTACCATCTCCACTTGGACTCGACTTGCTCTTTCTTGGGATTTACTCCAAGTTCAGTTCTCACATGCATTTTGCCTTGGGATTTGCTCCCAACTCTCTATATAATAAGGCTATGTGCTCTCATATGGTATCATGTTATGAGCTATTAGACTTGAGGAAACTCTGTCATTTTGTACTTGCATACTTTCTTAATATAATCAAGACTTTGGGGATATCTAGCTCGTGTTCTCTTAGCGTTATGAGGTGATGTCCTTTCATGCCATTGTTATTATGTTCAATTTATTTTGCATATTGAATTAATATTAGTTCTACTTGTCATTTTGCTCAGATTGATGTGTGCAAGCTATCTTGCACATATCATTGATTTGGAGTAGTATTCTAGGGATAAGTTTGCCACTTCATTTTAGGAGGAATGTTTGATCTATCTTAATCATTATATTGCTCTAATCCTTTGCAAACTAATAATTGTTCAAGTGTGTAGGAAAGATCTTTTGTATTGTGTGCAGGAATCTATCTAGAAGTGGCAGAAATCTCAATTAGATCAACTCACTCATAGAGTCACAACCATCCAAGACTCGGCCATTTTTTCGCTACAAGTCTTCCATCCAACGAAGAGAAAAGGGAGTTCTCTTACTCTATAGCTACTTGATCATCTATTTAAATTTAAAATAATTTTTTGATTCTAGTTCTTTCAAAGTTATATATCTTATTCAAAGAGTCATTTCCAAAGCTAGGCAAACATAGAGGTTCACTCCCACTGCTTGAGCTAGTATTTTGTATATTAAATTGTAGTTTAGTTTTGGTTTACTTTTCCTAATTTCACACTAACAATTGGTTTTTTTGTTTTGCAGCCCACAAGCTTGAGTATTGAGCAGCAAGGAGCTTGAGGAGAAGCTTTGGGAAACTACTCACTCATGTGTATGCAGGACTCCCTCACGCTATCCAAAAACTGATTTCTAGGGAAGCTATAAGCACTTGGGAGGGAGTTGCAAACTCATCTACGTCGTGGGCCTTTTGAGCCTTGTGAATCTCTTTTATAGTCTTTCCATCTTCAAGTTTGTTGTTGTTATATATTTTGGGAGAGTCTAGCTTTGTTAGATTCCTATCTTTGTAAAGATCTCTCTCATATTGTAGGCAATCCTCTTAGAGGCATTTTTACCTGCTTTAAGCGCTAATTAAAACTTTAAAAAAAATGTTTGAGGGAGCTTGGTATTTTTCCCATGGCATCCCATTCCTTCATTTAGAAGAGGGATTCGTGTGGGTGGTCTAATTTTGCTTCTAGTTTTTCTTAGCTTTTTAACATTTAATTTCATTTGGTGCATGCTTAAAATCAACACATTTCATTCCACATGCAATTTTTACTAATCTTGTATTTAAATTCTCACGTGCATAAGCTTCCAAATTGTAAACTTGAGCAAATCTTATCTTGTGTGTAAACACTTCATACTTTGGCAAGTTTTAATTGTTTCATAGTTTCTTCAAGTATATACTTCACTACTTGGTCAATTTATGTTATATGTCATGGAAACTATTGGAACACTATCATTTATTTGAAACAATTTTAGTTTAAAGCAATTTATTCCATTTTACTTGCCTAATTTTTATTCAATGGTGCAAACACATATGAACTCATTTACATTCTAAACTCTCAAGTTTTGCAACTATCATATTTCTCTTTGAAGCGTTTGCATGTAGCATTATTTTAAATTGGGGAATTAACACAATTTGCACTTTATCTAGGCATTTTAGTATAGGAAGGCCCCAAGCCTCATTAAAATTTTACCTCCAACAAAAGTTGATTGAAATAAACATCTTAGAGTTCCTCTACTCTATTGACTCCTCACTATGAGATCCATATCTTTGGGCGAGGATGAGGTCTTAGGATTGAAGAGTTCAATTGCAATCTTGTTATATAGATAATAAATAAAATTAACCAAGAGCACTTTCCATTACATTTACTTTACTTGTCCTTCGATGGTTTGAGTTCTCATATGCAAAGTCTATTCCAAAAACAAGTATTGTAATCCTTTCAAACAATTGTTTTCTTTTCATACTTCAAGTCTAATTGCATATTGATGTCTTGGCTTAGCACTTCATTTCTTTTACATTTCCAAGTTAATTACTAATTGTTGGGTTTTGGCAAGATATGTTTCACATGTTTTGATTCATAAAGTTGATTATCTCAAAAGCATTTTTGTATCTTGCAATATCTTGTGCTAACAATCTTTTGTTGACATTTCAGGGTTACTTTGTTTTTTCATTTGAGAGCATTGCATTTTACTTTGAGCAAATATATCTTTAAATTGTTGAGCAGTTTCCTTATAAAGCACTGGTTTTATGGTTTTCTCATGTTAATGATTGACATTGTTATTTCAAGTTGCTCGCATCATATTTGCTCATAAATCCTTAAAAGTAATCAATTTTCACGATAATACTCTCTTAGAAACTCACATCTTTTAACTTAATTTTTCATTAAAGACCACCCCCTTAACTAACCTAAGAGATAGCTCAAACGAAGAGGAACGGGACTAGTGTGATAGCCCCTTCTCTGAGTTCCCTGCCACCAACCACACCTTATGGGGTTGAAGGCTTTTCTCACTAACTTGTAGGTAGGTGTAGGCGACAAGTGATAACACTTTTGGCTAGAGTTGCGAGGGAGCGCTCCCCCCCCGGCTCCCTCTCCCAATCTGTGCTCTGGGTAGGAGCGGGTCGAGAGCGCGCTCTCAATAAAAAAATTTGCGCTCCCTGCCAATTTCAGGAGTGTCGCTCCCGTCGCTCCTGGAGCAAAAATTACAGCTCGGGAGCGATCAGGGAGCGATCGCTCCCGAGCGTTGAATTTTCGCTGCAGGAGCGATTCGACCGACGCCGGGAGCGATCCAAGCGGAAAAAAAGTTGCGGTCGCGAAAAAAAAAATAAATAAATAAATAAAAATAAAAATAAAAAAATCAAATTTTAAAAAAAAAAAAATTATGTTTTAAAAACACAATGGGGCAAAAAAAAATTCATTATCACTTGAATGAGAGCAAGAGCAAAGGAGCGAGGAGCAAGGAGCAAGCCTACAAAGAGGTAAGTAACTTAGTAATTTAGTTAGTTTAGTTAGTTTAATTTAGTTTATTTAGTTTATTAACTATATTTAGTAAAAAAAACATGAATCTAAATTAAATTAATTAATCTAAATAAATTGAATTAATTTGCAGATTCAAAAGCCTACAAATATCAAACATCATGGACCTGGCTATATTTCTTGGCATTTTCCTCTTCTTGGTCCCTTTTATGGTTATTCTGGTGCTGGAGAGTAGGAAACGGAGGGGCCAAAATGAAGAGGGGGATGAAGAAGCTGGAGAAAATGGATTTGATGAAAACCCCGGTGAGGAGGAGCTGGAGGAGGGTGAACATGACTCTCAAAAAACTAAACAAAACCAAATCCCATTGTGGAAATATGTTAACAAGCATGAAGCAAGGAGAGGGGGTGGAACCACGAAATTTCACTGCCCCCATTGCAACAATGATTACACAGGTTCATACACCCGTGCCAGAAAACACCTCTGCGGGAAAAGGCCATGCGATGGAAACAAACAAATAGGAATCAAAACTTGTCCAGTGGTGTCAGCAGCGGATAGAGCCAAATACAAAAGGGAAGAGGAGGAAGCCCAATACAAATCAAAAAAATCAAAGGGTTTCTTTGAACCAAGCTCACAATCACAAGCACAAAGAACTCCTTCAGCATCCTCCCAAGGCAATGGATATGGAGGCACAGGGTCATCAGCTTTAAGGCGTAGAACCATATCAGATTTCCTCTTGATGAGGGGTGTAGGAATGATGTGGATTCAAAGGTTTACAGGTTTCTCTATGCATGTGGGATACCATTCAACGTTCTTCGCTCACCTTATTGGCACGAAATGGTTTCGGCCATAAATGATGCCCCTAAATGATACAAGAGCCCTGGGTATGACAAGGCAAGAACTGTTAGCCTTGATAATGAAAAAGCAAAAATATCACATTCTTTGAATAGAATGACAAGTGCTTGGACTGAGCATGGGGTGTCCATCGTATCTGATGGATGGACAAA
>APFE030846795.1:0-10428 GCA_000404065.3 Pinus taeda
CTATTCGATGAAGAAATGAACATGCCAGCTCCTCTAAGGATGCCTCGGAAGAGTTTTGTGAGCCCGCGGCGCTATCAACCTTCATTACTTTAGGATTTTCTTCCTCCAGCAGCCTATACATGCCTTCCCATGTCGAAATTCTTGCATCCCTGCTGCAGGCAGTGTCTGTATACAAAGGCGCCATCTCCTTCATCTTTTCCTTCGTCTCGGAGCCTTGGGCTTTATGTTTCTTTCCCATTTTCTCTTGCGTTCGGCTTTGAATCTTCTTAACTCTTCGTTCCTGCAGGTTACGAGCGAAGTGGAAATGACTGATTGAGAAAGGTAATGGGAGAGTTTTAAATGCAACAGATATATCAAATGTGCCACTTTACGTGAAATAATTCTTTACAAAAGCACGCGTCTTCATTTCATTTAATAACTGACAACTAATCCATTTACTATCATTAAAAGCGCATGATCTGGGGTCAGATTATGGTAAGTGGATTTTCTTTGAATGGCGCGCCCGAATGATTCGTGATTAAATGATTCATGATTTGCTTACGTAACATCGAAGATCGTGCCATCGCAAATCGCGCCAATCGCAAATCGCAAGATCGCAGATTGTACCATCGCGGCGATTGCAACATCGCAGGTCGTAGAAGTTTAATGTTTGTCAAGTATTGCCAGTTTATTTCTGCGATATGCGATCTTGCGATCAGTGTTATCGCAGATCGGCGGATCTTGAGGTTTTTCCTTATGAGCATTACTTTACTGTGATGCGATGTTATGCTTAACACAGGGGTCTTGTGCATACCAATATTATAAGGGAATGAAGGCATTTCCTATCCTTTTTGTAATGCAATTTTTAAAGAACTTTACCTTATCGTAGACTTAGGTTAAAAAATATTCAAAAGATCTCTCTAAGCTTACGATGGTAACCTTATTTTGAAGAAAGGAAAACTTGATTTTTTTCAAAATTAAACTAAGGGTCCCCATTCATTTAGTATTTTGGACAAACACTTAAATGAAAAAGGGGGGGTGTTGCTAGCCACAACAGAAGGATAATAAATTATCACCAAAGTATTATGGTCCATACAAGGTGTTGCAAAAGATTGGTACTATGGCATACAAATTGGATCTTCCTGCAGCTTCTCGGTTGCACCCAGTTTTCCATGTTTCATATTTAAAGAAGGTTATAGGCGACAAGCTCCCAGTTCAAACAATATTGCCAGAACTTGACGAGGAAGGAAAAATTATATTGGAGGAAGCAGTCACAGAAACAAGAACTCGACAGCTATGAAATTGATCAATTTCGGAGTATCTTATCAAGTGGAAAAACTTAACCGCTGAAGATTCCACATGGAAGGATTATAATTTTATACAGAAGCATCCAGAACTTCTCAAGCATTGAGGACAACACTTTTTTGAAGGAGAGGGGCATGTTGGGTCCCTATAATACTAGTGATTACCCAATTACTATTGTAGTTTGTACCCCTTATTAATTTGTTGTGCCCTATTATCCCCATATTGTTATTATTGTGCCCCATAGAATCCCTCTATTTGTTATTTTTGTGGCTTTTTATATTAATTATTGTTAGGTCGGTTGGGTTATATTGGTGACTCCTTAGACCTCCTAATATATAGAAATGAGGTTTTGTCATTTGAATCATCCAAGAATTGTTCATTTATGTAATGTAAAGGAGGTTTCCCCCTCGAAGAGGCTGAATTCTAAGGCGTTGATCTATATTTTCTATATTTTCTTGAGTTGGTTTCATAACACATTAGGTCTTAGGGTTTCACCACCAAGGTCAAAATTTTGATGTTAAAAGGTAAATAAAGGTCAACAAGGGTATGAGGATGACTGATAAAACAAGCATGATGATTTGTAAAGTCATAAGCTACTCAGTTATTATTTGTTTTAACCTAATGTAATTGTCACCTCAAAAACATGTTTTTGAAGTGAAAACAAAGTATTTTAAGTTTATTTGTATTTCATATGTAAATTTAAGTTCCTACATGTAATAATGGATCTCAGCTGCACCGGAGCATTTCTCCTTGCTGCAAGACAAACAAACACTGCAAAATTCAAGTCCAATTGAGCATTCATCCACCTGTCAAAAGGAAAGGGTCAGAAAATCAAGAGAAATTAAATGAAAAGGTGAAAGTTACAAAAAAACATTAGCAAAGGGGGTTTGAGGAGATAAAGATTAAATTCAAGGGTGTATAAGTATCTTTTGCCTTCATATCTTCTTTACTTCCCTCTTACCACAGATTGAGCAAACCCCAGCGGTGTTTTTTACAATTTGAGGTCGAATAAGTAGAAAGAGTGGAGGTGCCACGTGTTTCCTCTTGGCTTTGCGCGTTTCCTCTTGGCACTATGCATTTCCTCTAGGCGTTGCGCACTCCCTTCAGGCGCTACATACTCCCTTCAAGCGTTGTACGTTTGGCCAGTTTTTCCCCTGTTCATTCTTCAGAGGTCCTTATACCTCCTCAGCCTTAAAACAAGTGTCTTCTTCAAAACATCATTTTCCCTCTCTTCAAAGTTGTTTCCTCAATGATTGAAGAATGAAACCAAGATTGGTGTTAGTCTTACATTCAAAACCCTAGTTTTTCTCCTAAACCCTGATTTTACTAGCAAGCTTCCCATTTCCCAAAATTACCTGATTAATACCCTATATCCCCTTTCAGAGACCCCTATCCATACACCTATTAGAATCCCCATCTACCTTTCCCTTCTCCTTTCTCCTTCCTAAACACTTGCATTCCCCTACCATTTACTTAGGGTTTCATAACAAAGACACCATGGCTGATGAAACATATAATCCATACAGTGAAGAAGAGGGATCAGACAAAGAGGGAAACATAGAGAAGGGAAGACCACATAAAGGAGGGAAAACTCACAGGTTTGAGCCCACTGATCTCAAACAGCTCCTAGCTTCTCCTATGACAGTGACATCTTTCAAATGCTTAGGGTGTTTTGAGTTTTGTGAGCAGGTCCAAGTAGTCCAGTACCACCCTGAGTTGACTAGGTTTTTTATAACCAAAATACAAGATAACAAAGTCACTCTTGCAAGCATAACCTTCACATTGTCTGCTTCCATCATATCATCTACCACTGGGATTCCAGAAGTTGGGGAAAAATGGTTCAAGCAGGGTGAAATAGAAGCACATTTTTATGAACCATACATCAAACCTAGGTACAGAAGTAAAAGAAAAGGCTATTTCCCTTTCTCATACCTCCTTGACAGATATGCACCCATGATGAAGATTATAATGAAGTATTTTTCATGTGAGGGTAGGTTCTCTAGGGTCTATTCTTACCACATCCAGTTACTTATGCATTTCACTAGGGTTAAAATGCTCAATATACCTACTATCGTTTTAGGAGTGTTGAGAAAATAGCTTACACTGCTCAAAGAAGAGAATACAAAGATCAAATGAAAATCTTATTTGACCATTCCCTCATAAAGATCATAGTTCTTTATCACCTTAAAGAACTTAAGATTGCATGGAGTACATTTATAGCTAACCCCATTTTCACTCAAATCTCCACCAACCTCCATTCCTCCATCTCAGCCCATGTACTATTCATCTCATCCACCATCACCCACATTATCACCATTCCATGGACCTATTCTTTCAACTGACAGGGAAGAGGACAGTGACAAAGAACAAAGCGATCAGGGTCAAAGCAGAAAGCTATGAAGGGCTAATTTAGATACTGTGGTGCACACCTATCAAAGAGGAAATAGGAAAGTGTTTGCCCCATAGATTGTGGGAGGGGCCTTGCTCTCTTCATCAGCAAAGTAGGTACATAAAGGAAAGGAAAAAATGGTTGAAACAGAAATACAAAAACAGGAAAAATACCCCCATGAAACTGAGCAAGATTTTGACTTAGTGGACTTAGATGAGGAAGATGAAGAGGAAAAAACCAAAATGATCCTCAAAGAGCAAGAAGTATTGATAGGTGAGTTGCAGGTGAATCTACAATGATCAAAATACATCATATCATATTATGAATAGGAAAACAGGCAAATGGAGACCAAGCATGAGCTTATGGAAATTCAGCTCATCAAAGATAAAAGGGAAGTTGAAAAGATTAAATTCCAACTTGAGGAAACCTATGGTGACTATGGTGAGCCCATGGAGGAAAACATGCCTAGGAGGAGGCCTAGGACTAGAGGCCTAAAGTGAGGTTTGGAGCTTGAAAGAGAAAAAGAAGCTCATCTTGCCAACCAACTCACCTTAAATGAACAATTTGGCATAATGATGAATGAGAACTGGGAATATTGGCTTGAGAGGGCTAACAATCATCTTGAGGACCCGTTAGCTAAGGCTAATAGAGATACAGAGGCTCAAAGAAGAATGGCCAAATACTATGCCATGAAAAACAAAATTGCTAGAGCCAAGCTCAAAAGGGCTCATGCAAAAATTGAAGCCTTAACTCATAAAAATGAGAAGGACAAGCTTGACCTATTGGTGGATGCTCCTCTCCATGCTTAGTCACCTTTAGCATTAGATATGTCAACCATTTTTGAAGATCCTGAACTCAGTTTTTGCTTTTGGTATTTCCTGTTTTTTCAGGCAGTTTTTGTATGAGTATTTTGGTTAAACGCGCAACGCACACTTTTTGGGGGCATCTTTTGGAGGAATGGCCACCACCATTGGATTCAGAAGACCATTTACACTCAAAAAAACCATGTTTCCAAATTTGAAAATCAAAACTACTAGGTGGAAAAGCCAAACAAACACCTAAAAATCATGTTTCTGCCTATTTCTGAGCGAGGCGTTGCGCGTTTGAGCAGTCTTCGGAGATTGTAGTTTTGGAGGGGAAAATCAAATTCAATTTGGAAACTAGGGGCATTTTTGGAAACTATACAGGATAAGCTATCCTGAGCTAGATTTGGACACTAGGAAGTTAGTCAAAATGCACCCTGAAGATGGCGTTGCACACTTCCTTCAAGTGCTGCGTGTTTGACACTAGTGCTGCGCACTTGACAGACAGCGAAATTTTTCACTGTTTCTCTCCATAAAATACTTTTCACTTGTGGGATTTTGATTTTTCACTAATGTAATTCATGATGATGATGTAATTAATGTGTATTTTTGTTACCTAGGGTAGATACATTAGATTAATGGCCTAAGCAGCATATAATGAATCAGTTTGCTTCATATTAGGAATGATTCAGTTTGACCTCCCTAGTCTTTAGCTATCAGTTCAGTCTTTTGTGCAACTGTTACTCCTTTCATGGATTCTACCCTTGAGGCTAGGATCAGTTGCTTTGAGGCCTATATTATGTATTTTCTCAGTCATTTTTGTGGGTTGGACTCAGTGTGGATGCTCAGAGCTAGATTGTACACCTTTGTAAGCAGTTTGACAGGAGATTAATAAGAATTGCATCTATTTTTATGGGATCCCTGTGATATGGATTTCTAGTATAGTTTCTTCTTTTGTGATTATATCTTTATATGTTTTATGTATGCAATCAATCATTTCATTGCTTCTAGTTGAATGTTTTCAAGTTTGATAGGTAGAATCCATTGCGTCAGTGCTCTGCCTTTGGAAACCATTCACCATTTCATGTTTTCTGCAGTCTAGGAAGGACCCATGATTGTCACATGCCCTTCTTAGCTTCTCACTAGTCTTAAACATCTCACCTCATCAAGCTTCTCACTATTCTTGATCAAAATATTATAAAGCCATTGGAGCATTGATTGACCCAGCAAGCTAGATTGATGAATAAAGACCAGATATTTCAAAGGATTCATGTGTTGAGCGAAGTGCAGACAAGTATTTTCTCACATTGTTGTTATCTTTCTTAAAGTTTTTCCATGATTTATATCTGAATCTGAATGCTATAACTGGAGTATTATCTTAGAATTTGTTTAATTACACTCTGTTTTAACAGTTAGGCAAATACATGTTTTCTACTGATACCTAAGTTAAGGAATTCTTAATTGCTCCTTAGTTAAAGTTGTCTCTTTATAATATATAGCAAAGGATTCTTAATTGCCCTTTGTTTCCGATTACCCTCTATTCCTCGTTTAAATCCCTGTTTGATAATTCTTAATTGCTCTCTCACCCTGGTTCAAACTATTTCACCCCTTTGGCCCAGAGACCTGCCCTCTACTCTGTTATCTTACCCTTTGAACATTCCCTTTAGTGAGTTGATCCAGTTTTGTTGCCCTTCTTTTGACTCCATAGCCCAATGGTCTAAAGACATCATTCTATCCATCTGCTTTAAGGATCCCACCACCCATTCTTCAATACAAATCAAAAACCCCTTGAACATTCACAACTAGCCTAAAATTCAAACAAACAAAGCTAAATCATACAGAGAGAGCCCTCTCTGAGCCTAGGTTAGCTAGAGCCTATGCTCCAAAAGTGGTTTGTGGTTACCTCGGTGACTTCTTTATTTAACCTTGGGAAATTACTAAGTGATAACAGGTCTAAGAAAATAACTTGATAAGACAAAATATTTGAATCTTAGATTTGCTAAAGAATCAGAAAACTTAGATGAAATCATCAAGGTTCAGTGTTCTCCTATTATAAAGACTAGTCTTGGATACACTGGAGAAACATCCCAAACAGAAAAGGCTTCAACCATCACCATAAGCTATCTTGATGCAGCAAAAACTAGTGAACAATGCATCAACCCTCAACAAAAGACTAAAGGTACTCCCTAGGTAAATCGTGCTCATTTTACTCCAAGGGTTAACATCAATAGAAGCACCAACCAAAAGGTGAACAATACCAAAAGATTTTATGATCACATAAAATTCTTCTTTAATGGACAATGTTTTTCATGCAATAACCTTGGTCATAAGGCTGCTCAATGTTTTTCTTACAAAACTATCATGACTAGAGAAGGAAGAAAAAAAGGAGCGTGAAAGGAATCAAGAAAAGCTCTTATAATAAATTTTCTCCTCTTGAATATGAAATTGAATGTTCATTT
Organism: Pinus taeda; assembly: GCA_000404065.3. Lineage (NCBI taxonomy): Eukaryota > Viridiplantae > Streptophyta > Pinopsida > Pinales > Pinaceae > Pinus > Pinus taeda. The sequence continues at coordinate 6,936 of APFE030846795.1, forward strand.
TGCAATAACTTTGGTCATGAAGAATCTGAATGCAGGAGAAAATTGTGGCCAGCAATTCAAAAGGAACAAACATAATCAAATTCCAAGGTATGGAAAAAGAAGGAATTTTAGTCAGAAAGATGTGGCATAGCTCTATTTATAGAAGGACAAGAAAATTAGTGGTACATTGATAGAGGATGCTCTAAACACATGACAGGTGATAAAGATAAACTCCTTTCATACAAAGCTTTAGAAAAGGGAAAGAATGTTTCTTTTGGAAATGACACACCAACTACCGTTAAGGGTAAAGGTTCTATTTATTTAAAAGAAAAGGTCAAAGCATGAAATATTATGTATGTTGATGGTTTAAAGAATAAATTGTTGAGTGTTAGTCAAATGTGCGATCAAGGAAATGAAGTTGTGTTTCGATCAAAATAATGTGTGGTTTGTGAGCTTGACACAGGAAATAACATAATCAAAGGTACAAGAACTCCAAGCAATCTATATATACTAAAAGGAGGTCAAGAACAATGATATCTAAGAAAAACAGAAGAGAACTGGTTATGGCATAGAATATTGGGTAATCTAAGCTTTTCTCAAATAAGAAAAGCATGCAGGCTCAAGGCAGTTCGTGATCTTCTAGATATCATTATCCCAAAAAATACCATCTACAAACCATGTCAATTCGACAAGAAAACTAGAGTTCAATTCAATGCCAAAGAGGGATCAACAAGTAAGCCTATTGAACTCATTCATACTTATTTGTGTGGGCCAACAAGGAAAAAGTCACCTCATGGATAAGAATACTGCATTTTATTCATTGATGGTTTTTCTAGAATGTGCTGGATTGGTTTACTAAAGCATAATGATGAAGCATTTGAAAAGTTTAAAGTCTTCAAAGCTTTAGTTGAAAATGAATTAGATCTAAGAATCAAATGTCTCAGGTTTGATCGGGGAGGAGAATTCATATTAGATGAATTTTTTGAATTTTGTTAACAACATGGAATAAAGAGATAGTTCTCTATTGGCAGAACTCCTCAACAAAATGGCATGGTGGAAAGAATGAATAGAATAGTTCAACAAATGGCTCAAGCTATGCTTGATGAAACTGGAACTCTTGACACCTTATTGGGTGAAGTTGCACATACTACAGTAAATATTCTCAACAAAGCTCATGTTCATGTAAATAGTGATAAAACTCCATATGAAATTTGGTATGGTAAGCCTCTTACTGTAAAACACTTCAGAGTTTTTGGAAGAAAATGTTTCATCAAAAAGTCTGATGAAAAACTTGGTAAGTTTGAACCCAGAACAGAGGAAGGAATATTTCTTGATTATTCATCTAGAAGTAAAGGATACAAATGTTATAATAAGAGACTTCTAAAAATTATTGAATGCATTGATGTTGTTATCGATGAAGCATGCAGAAATTCAGAACAGGTGACATCAGCAAAGGAAGATGATAATGATGAAGACGGTGAATGCTTTCCCATATCAAATAGAAATGATATAGAGGAAGAAACCAATGAAACATCAAAAGAAGATACATCTAACAAGGAAAAGGCTCCATCCAGGTATGTTCAAAAGAATCATCTAGAATCTCAAATTCTAGGAGAAAAAGGGTCTAGAGTATAGACAAGAATAACTCTTGTAGGAGCTTCTAGTTATCTAGCATTATTATCCTCAATAGAACCAAAAAATGTCAATGAATCTAGCAGAGATGAATTTTGGGTTAAGGCCATGGATGAAGAACTTGACCAAATTGAAAATAATGATACTTGGGAATTAGTTCCTAGACCTCATGATAAAAATGTTATACGAACATAATGGATATTCAAGAATAAGTTGAATGAAAATGAAGGGGTTATTAGAAATAAAGCAAGGCTTGTTTGTAAAGGGTATGCTCAACAAGAAGGTATAGATTTTGAAGATTTTTTTTTATCTATTGCTAGAATTGAAGCCATACGAATGTTTCTTGTTCTTTCAAGTTTTTGAAAATTCAAAGTGTATCAAATGGATGTAAAATCTGCATTTCTTAATGGAGATTTAGAAGAAGAATTATATGTTGAACAAACAAAAGGATTCATTTTGGGAAATGACGCAAAGCTTGTATGCAAAATAAAAAAGGCTCTATATGGACTAAAACAAGCTCCAAGGGCATGGTATTATTGTCTTGACAAATATATTCAACAACACGGTTTCAAAAAAGGATCTACAAACAACAATTTATATATAAAAATTGAGAATGATAAACTACTAATTATTGTTGTTTATGTTGATGATATCATCTTTGGAAGTAATGAAGAATATATGAGTCAAAAATTTTCTTTTGTTATGCAGAAATAATTTGAAATGTCTTTACTTGGAGAACTAACTTATTTTCTTGGTCTACAAGTACAACAAACAAAATATAACATCTTTCTTTCAGAAACTAAATATCTCAAGTAGATTCTGAAGAAGTATGGAATGGAAGATTGCAAACCAGTGTGTACTCCAATGGTAACAGGATGTAGTCTTAGTTCTAATGATGAATCTCCTACAGTGAATCAACCAACGTACAGATCTACGATTGGAAGTCTACTTTATCTAATAGGTACTAGACCAAATATCATGCATGTATTAGGAATTGTTGGAAGGTTCCAAGCCAATCCAAAGGAATCACATCTTCAGGTTGTAAAAATAATATTCAAATATCTCCAAGGAACTCAAGGCTTTTGTCTATGATATGCTAAAGATACAGATCTCACTATTCATGCATATACAGATGTGGATATGGCTGGAAATGTTGATGACTGAAAATGCACTAGTAGAGATACATTCTATATGGGATCACGATTAGTATCTTGGTTTAGCAAGAAACAAAGTTCGATGCCTTATTTACATCTGAAGAATAATATGTGGCTGTTGCATCTTGCTGCACACAACTATTCTGGATGATGTAAACATTACAAGATATTCAAATCACATGTTCTCCACCCATCTCCATTCAATGTGATAATACAAGTGCTATTAGTATTTTGAAAAATACATTCATGCACTCTAAGACCAAGCACATACCCATTAAGTACCACTTTCTACAAGAACAAGTGCTTGAACAATAGGTTAAATTGGAGTATGTTCCCTCCAAAGAATAGGTTGTTGATATATTTACCAAACCACTTTCTAGAGAAGCATTTGAATATATCAGAAAAAGGATGGGAGTTGTTTCTGCCTCACTCTGTTGTTAAAACTAGTTTTAGAGGAATATTTCCTATACGTGGGTTTCATGAAGAAGAGTCACATATATACGCAAGTTTATGTAGTAGCGATAGTGTATGTGTTTTTTTGATAGAAAAAACAACGGGCCAGACTCGTCAGACTCAAAATTAGTTTCTAACATGGGTGTTCAGTTTGATATTGATGGTTACAATCTACTAATATGCTTTGTTCATTACTATTTATTTGATTGATGAAGATGCTTTGATGAATGAATTGTTGACAATGCACAGATAGAACAAGTTCAAGGGGAGCATTG
>APFE030846796.1:0-46392 GCA_000404065.3 Pinus taeda
CTGATAACGTGTTGAAAACAACATTAATAAGGGGCATGAAAAAACAATGGATTGAAACATTAAACATTATGGGGAAAGAGGATATTTACCAGGAAAGTTTTGCTGACATAATTGATCTATGTATCAGGAGTTCGAGAGGCAGTACACGAATCAAACCAGCAAAACATGATCGATTTGCACGGGAAAACAAAATTTTATCAGAAGGAGTAACACGCGTGGAAATTGGAAATTTATTTGAAAATTTTAAAACTGATATACTAGGAACACTGACTACACAATTGGATGTTTTGCAGACTAAGCAGAAACAAATGGAGGCAGAACAGAATTTGGCAATCTTCTGCCCCAGGTGTAGGAAGAAGCATAGCCATAAGGAGTGCCCACTAGATACAGTTTAGACATGCACCATTTGTACAAGGGGTCACTGTATAGAAAGTTGTCCCTCATTACCTGGACTAAAAGCAGTATATAAGGAAGCAGAAGAAGAACTGGAGGCAGTATATCTACTCAACCAGTGTCGTCAGTGGCAGCCGCGACAAACTGGTATGTTTTCAGACCCAGCTTCTTCTTTTCAGTATCTGCAGTACAATACTCAACAGTATAATAGATGGCAAAGTCAGTTTCAACCCCCATTTCCAAACTGGTCATCATAATCGTACCCTTCTGCAAATCCGTGGCTAAATCAGACAAGCCAATCTGGTTGGTCGAACCCTCCTTATCCCCTGTCATACTGGCAAAGCAACCCATACCCACCACAATGGACTCCCCCCACTTCACAAGGTTCAGTCTGGCAGACTAACTGGCAGAGACCAACACAACAGCCAATAGGAAATATTCCTTTCCCTCAACCTACACTGCCAGCTTTATAGCAAAACCCCCAATCTAATCTGAGACCTCAACTCCTAGCCCAACCCAATCCCAATCCAAATAATAGACCGGTCCAAGCACTCCAAATTTTAGAAACACTAGAAGAAGGACCCGATCTGAGGGAGTGCAATGATCTTCAGCTAATATCTGGGCGTATTATTCAAACAGAGGGAAATAAAACAGTTCATATTGAAGATCAGTTACCTAGAGAACATTTGTCACAAGAAGAGGATGTAAATAGATAACAAACTCATAATCAAGCAACTACATCCTCTCCCCTGTTCCCAGAACGTTTAGTCATACCTCGACCTATACAACAACCTAATTTCGACATTCTGGGAGAATTACAAAACTTGTACATAAAAATTCCATTCCTTCAGGCCATTCAAGACATCCCGATATATGCTAAAACTATTAAGGAATTGTGCATAAAAATACTGAGAAGGAATGTAATAGATAATCCAAGAGTTCAAGTAGTTGGTACTTTATCTGACTTATTATCAGGAAAGGAAACACCTATTAAGTATGAAGACCCAGGAAACCCAATAGTAACTGTTCAAATTTATGCCCAAACCTTACCCAATGCCTTAGTTGATCTTGGAGCTGCAATCAATATATTGACAACTGCTACTTGCCAAAAGCTAGGTATTACATCTGCAGAACCCACTTCAACTTTGTTAGAATTGGCTGATCGGTCTGTGGTTAGGCCGGAAGGCATACTGCATGATGTCATGGTTTCAGTTGACTCCTGGGAATACCCAACTGATTTCTTGATAATAAATCCTAAAACCCGACTAGATGGATATCCATTGATCTTAGGAAGACCTTGGCTCGCTACCGCTGATCCCTATATCGACTGTCGGCAAGGGAACATGATCATAACCAAGGGGGCGGATATCAAGAATTTAGTACTATATCCCCCAGCGCAGCCAAGCATCATAATAGTTAAAACTAATAGGCACCCTGTATCATATCTTACTGACAACATTAGATCTCCATTAACTATACAAGAAGTGCTAGAGTTCAAAGATCAAATAGAAGATGATGCCATCAGCAACTTTATTAGTCAAACTAAACTCAAATCTCGTACCCAGTGTCATATGATAAAAGCAGCATTTGATAATGTAGTAGAGGAGGAACCTCTGAAAGATGTGCATGACCACACAATCCCTGTCACTTCAGTTGCACATAGTAAAATTGTGGAAATCGAACATGGAAAGACCTTAAACATTAACACCGACCTTACACCCGAACAAGAAACAAAACTCATCCATATTTTAACAAAATATAAAGACGCATTTGCATGGGATTACCCTGATATGAAAGGAATTGATCCTCAATTGTGCACACACCACATCTACATAGAAAATGATGCAAGACCTGTTAGACAACCTCAAAGAAGACTAAATCCTCATCTAAAAGAAGTAGTAAAAGCTGAGCTCCAAAAATTTTTAGATGTTAACTTCATCTACCCTATCTCTGATAGTAAATGGGTCTCCCCGCTTGTGGTGGTACCGAAAAAGAATGGGAAGTGGAGAATCTATGTGGACTACAAAGAACTAAATAAAGCAACGCAGAAAGATCACTTTCCTCTCCCATTCATCGATCAAGTATTGGACACTTTGGCAGGGAAGAAATTATTTTCTTTTCTCGACGGCTTCAGTGGGTATAACCAAATACAGATTGCCCATGAAGATCAGGACAAACTACTTTTACTTGTCCTTGGGGAACATTTGCCTACTGAGTTTTACCTTTTGGTTTATGTAATGCCCCTGCCACATTCCAAAGGGCTATCCTTAGCATTTTTGTAGATCTAATAAATGAAGGACTGGAAGTATATATGGATGACTTTACTCCATACGGAGAAGAGTTCGATCCAGCATTTTAAACACTAGAAAAAGTCCTACAACGTTGCATAGCTACCATGCTTTGTTTAAGCCATGAAAAATGCTACATGATGATGACAGAAGGACTAATTTTAGGACACTATATTTCAGCAGCCGACATTCAGGTAGACCCAGCCAAAATCCAAATACTTTTGCTTATTCCTACTCCTACTACTCAAATAGAGGTACGTAGCTTTTTTGGATTATCTAGTTATTACAGAAGATTTATAGAACATTATTCACGTATTGCTGCACCATTATATGCACTAACTGGTAATATTGATTTCCTTTGGACAGAAAAATTTGAACGTGCTTTCAATGACCTGAAAAAGCTCGTATCTACAGCCCCAGTCCTTCTGGGACCAAATTGGGATTTGCCATTCCAGATATCATCTGATGCCTCAGATACAACCATTGGAGCGGTCCTTGGACAAGAGGAGGATAGAAAAGCATATGCAATTTATTACATTAGCAAAAATCTATCCCTTGCTGGATTAAATTATACTGTCACTGAAAAGGAATTTCTAGCTGTTATACATGCTATCAATAAATTCAGGCATTACATCACTGGATATCCCGTTATCTTGTACACAGATCATTCTGCTATAAAATATTTAGCAAATAAGCCTCTCACAAATGGAAGAATAACTAGATGGCTGATTTTATTGTAGGAGTTTGACATTACAATCAAGGATCGACTCGAGAAAGAAAACCCGGTAGCTGATTTCCTCTCAAGAATGCCAAAACCAGTCGATGCAGCAGCAGTTGAAGATCAGTTTCCAGATGAGCATCTCTTTGTTGTTGCTGTTCAAACACCCTGGTATGCTGATGTCGCCAATTACCTAGCACTAGGTAAGTTACCAAAGCATCTAACCCCTAATGAGCGGAAACAGATTGTCCAGTGAAGTACCAGATTTTCCTGGATTGGGGGCTATTTGTTTCACACAGGGGCAGACATGCAAATCAGGAGATGCATTCGACAAGATGACATTTTTGATATATTGAAAGCATGTCATGACCAACCATGTGGTGGACATTTTGTTGATCGCAGGACTGCACATAAAGTATTACACAAAGGGTATTATTGGCCCACAATTTTTAAAGATGCAAAGAAATTTGTCCAAGCATGTGACAGTTGCCAGAGAGCGGGACGCCCTAGTCACTCGGATGAGATGCCTCTGAAACCACAGTTAGTCATCGAACCATTTGAGAGATGGTCCCTTGATTTCGTGGGACCAATCAACCCACCATCAAACAAAAAAACATATATTTTGGTGGCAACAGAATATGTCACCAAGTGGGTTGAAGCAGAAGCCTTGCCCAAAGCTACAGAAGAATCTGTTATACAGTTCCTACTCCATCTATTTGTGCATTATGGCCTCCCTAGAGAGATAATCATAGATGGAGGACCACAGTTTGCTAGGAACAGAACATCAGAAACACTCAACAATTACCTTGTTCAACATAAAATGACCACCCCATATCACCCATAGGCAAATGGGCAAGTAGAAAGCAACAACAAGGTAATAGAAATGATTCTAACAAAAACAATTGCATCACATAGACGCGATTGGGCTGCGAGACTACTAGAAGCACTGTGGGCTTATAGAACAACATGAAGAAGCACCACTGGTCACTCACCTTACCAGCTAATGTTCAGAAAGCAACCTATATTTCCTATAGAATTTGAAATCCAGACATTACGAACAGCACAAGAAATTGGTTTAGAATTAACCGAGGCACAAACTAATCGATTGCAACAGATTAATGAGCTGGATGAAATTAGGCTCTCTGCACTTCAATACACTGCCTTGATACAACAACAAAGAGCTAAATGGCATGATGCTCTCATTAAAAAGAGAGTCTTCTATGAAGGAGACTGGGCTCTTTTATATGAATCTAGATTTCTGGACTTCCGCGGGAAACTCCAGACTCATTGGCTGGGACCATATGAAATTCAGAAAGTACATGACAATGGTACCCTCACACTGATTACTATTGATGGTTCTGGGTATACCTTTAAGGAAAATGGCCATCGAGTCCGTCTTTATTGCAAACCACTTACTCGGGAGTCCTTCTGCCAACAACTACGCCAAGATTCAGATATGGAGATCTAACGGGAGGAAGACAAGTCTCCTCCACCTGTAACTCACTAAGAAATTTACTTTTTTTTACAATTTGTATATAATTGCTTGAGTTATTTTTGTACATATTTTTGCAGCATCTTTTGATTTTTGTTGTTCCTTTTTTGAAAGGAACAACACTTGTGATTTTTGCTGTTCCTTTTCCAAAAGGAACAACACTTTTGATTTTTGCTGTTCCTTTTCCAAAAGGAACAACACTTTTGATTTTTGCTGTTCCTTTTCCAAAAGAAACAACACTTTTGATTTTTGCTGTTTCTTTTCCAAAAGGAACAACACTTTTGATTTTTGCTGTTCATTTTCCAAAAAGGAACAACACTTTTGATTTTTGCTGTTCCTTTTCCAAAAAGGAACAACACTTTTGATTTTTGCTATTCCTTTTCCAAAAGGAACAACACTTTTGATTTTTGTTGTTCCTTTTCCAAAGGAACATCACTTGAGTTTTTTTTCTTTTCCTTTCTTAAAAAGAACAACACTTGTGTGTTTTTGCTGTCTCCGAAAGGAACAACACTGTTTGATTTCTGGTGATATTTTTCCAAAAGAACGACACTTATTTGGTTTTGCTGTCATTTTTAAAAAAAGGGGCAACACTGTTGATTCCCACTGTTCCTTTCTCCAAACAAATAACTGTTGTTGTGCCCTTCCTCGAAAAAGCACTACTGACATGATTTAGAACACCTTGTTCCTTCTTAAGGATGCTTAGTACTAATGTTCTTTCGAGTCTTTTGGAATACAACTATCCACTTATGTGATGGAAACAAAAACACAGTATACCGAAATCAGTAAATCATAAATCGCTATCTTTATAACTAACTGCCCTGAATTGGCAAAAGGACGCAGGGAAACGATATGCTTATTTATCACCTTTTGTTGCCATTGTTCTACTAACTCTGTTATTATTGGTTATCTCTATCAAGCTGATTCCTTTTTACCTACTTTGATTATCATTTGGCAATAATATCAAAGGGTCTATACCTTCCTATTGGGATATCAAGACTTCTTCCACCATTCCTACTCTTAAGGAGTGTTGAACCACCCTTTGTGTATAAATAGGAAAGGCTCTCTATTAAAAGCAAGAAAAAAGAAGGAAGCAAAATAGGGTTTCTAAAAATTGTCAAATTGCCGGATAGGGAGTCTCATTACGAGCTGGCCTACCATGACGATTAGGATGGAAGCGAAGTGGCATTCCCACTAGGGCCACCACACCTGGGAAATGATCCAAAAGGTATATCAAAATAAATAACCCTTGGAACAGGAGGCCTCACCACGAGCCGGCCTGCCCACTATTCGCTCCTTCCTCGTGAATGGCATTATGACTAACTGGTTACCAAGCCTGCATAGTGGCCTACAGTTTGACATTATATAATACTTCCTGGCATACACAAAGGACTATGGTTCCTGGGGTGAAATAAACAACTCTGCCAAGGTTATGGACACTTGTTGGCAGCAGGGCTTTGTTAATGGTATTGAAGTCGTAACTTTTACACCAATAGGTAAGGAGATTATATCCTCTTGTTTCTTATAATGTGATAATTAATTTAATTACCCAACCATATAGCACATGACTATCTATTATCGCTAATCATTCGGAGCTAGTGACAGTGACTGCGTGAGACTCGCTATTTATGGCAAATGTCTTATCCCCGAACTTCCATCAACTCATCGCAGTCGCTTACGTATTAAAAGCGATCTAACTTTCAACCTCGATTTCAGTAATAGGCTATTTTTGCGGACATGGAATATTTTCATAAGCTGTTCCATAAAGGCCTCACGGCAGAATAGACGCTGCTCCTTTATTTGACGGCTGGGACAGCCTATCACATTGCAGGGGGGGGGGGAGGTTAACCTCATCATTCCCTGGATTACGTGTCAGCTCACTATTCAGGAAGTTGTGTACTGGGGTATAACACAGCTCAATAGTGTTATTTCTTTTTTTTATTTTTTGTTTTTTCTGCATGATTTGTTGTTCAAAGCCATTTCCACTGTATACGTTGCAGCATTAGAGTTTGAACGAGTTTTATGTCCGTCAGCTTCTCTATGTTTCAACAAACAGCTACCGTTCCTTTGATAATTTACAGCCAAACCATGGGAGGAAGATCAATTCGCAAAGAACCGCAAGTATTAACTATTTCGGCTGCTGCCCGGGAAATCCTGGCAAGAGCAGGATGGCTGACCTATCTTAACCACTTGCAGGAATCTAACGAAACAGTGGCGATTGAATTCTTGCAGAACCTGCAAGAAGACTACTCCACAGGAAGGGGAAGACACATAGCAGTCACTGATGACATAATCGTAGAAGTCTCGGGACTGCCAGCCACTCGACCAGTATGGACGTTAAAAAAGGAGAGGTTTCAGAAGATTATAGAAATATTCCAGGATGAGGGACAGAGCCTGACAATTCGAGGAAAGGGGGTTCTTCCAGCAGCACTAGGAGAGCTGTGGGCAGAATTAGCAAAGACCATCCAAAGCTATATCACCTGCGAGGGCAGAAAAGACGTGGTAAGACCACGACATCTTAAACTCTTAGCTGTTCTAAAACAAAAATTCTCTATAAATTTACCTGCATTGTTGAATTCATTACTTCATGATGTTGCACGGAGCATGAAAAAGGCACAGCACGTAGAGTCAGTTGTTAGTCATCATGGATTGATTTGGTTGATAGTCAACCATAGCCTCACCCAGCAGCAGAGTAGCTGGGAAGAGCTAATTGCCATTGTAAATTGGGGGTTGGCCACACCACCCCCAAAATGGAAATAGGTCACTAGCACACCCGAGCATCTAGAAAAACATAAGAAATCAGCAAAGCGGAAACATGTCACCAGCACACCTGAGCAACTAGAAAAACACAAGAAATTGGTCTGGCTAGCACGGCTATGAGGAGGGCTAGAGAAGCCCCAAGAAGGCACTAGCCAGTCAGTGGAAATAGAAGATGAGCGACCCCCATGGGCAGACAAGGAAACGGAAATGCAGGAAGAGGAGGCAGAGCAATCTACAGAAGCAGAAGAAAAAGAAGAAAAGGAAGAAGAAGAAGAAGAGGAGGCAGAGCAATCTGTAGAAGAAGAAGAAGAAGAGAAAGAGGAAGAAGACGAGCAATCTAAGGAAGAAGGAGACAAAGAAAAAGAAGCCGAGCAGTCTGGGCAGGAGGAGGAAATGGAACAGCAGGAAGGCAGCCCATTATAGGACCCATTAGGGGAAGATGAATTGGCCAAAGTTTTGGCCAATATGGGTGAATATGGCCAACCTTCTAGTCCATCAGACCTCCATGCCGGAGAGAAACCCCATGAGAAAAATGCACCCAAGGAATCACATGCAAAGGAGGTAGAAGTAGAAAATCTGCCTGTTCATGATGAGAAGATGTCAGAAAATGCTAAGAAGGAACAACCCGTTCCTAACCAAGAGGCACTAGAAGAAAGTCCAGAGGAAATAAGGGCAGAAAAAGAAATAGCCCAAGAAATAACAGAGCCAATTAGGGTTCTTGCCCCGGAACAGCCAGAGCAGAACAATGAAGAAACACCCTGGGAAGAAAATCAGGAAGCTAGCCACAGTCCAGACCACAGTAAACAGCCTGCTGTTCCTTCTGAAGAAATGGCGGAAATAAGGGAATTGCGAAAGGAATAGCAGAGATAATTGAACATAATAGTCTAGCTCCACCAGTAGATTAGGGTTCTAAAGGCAAGGCAAAGGGTAAAGGGGACTTCAGGAAGGAAAAATCTGGCCACTCCAGCAAAATCCCTTAAGGGCAAGGGGCGGAGGACGAGAATCCGTCCTGTTGTTCAAAACCCCGTCAAAAGCCAAGCTGTTGTTCCAAATGATGCTGAGAAACAAACTACTGTTCCAATTGAAAAGCAACGGCAATGGGCTGATGTTCGTGTCAAAATAGAAATGGATGATAAGGAAATTCAGACAGAGGCACCACTTTTGGGAGTAATAAGGGTTCTGAACTCGAAACAGTGCAATAGGAAAGTTCAGGTAAAGCTCCCGACCTCCACTGATGCATGGAAAAGGGATCAAAAAATAGTAACCCTCCAAAAGGGTTTGAAGCAAGCTCAAAAAGAAGCAGAAAATCTTAGGGAGCAAACGGTCCCCCAAGAAAAATATGAAGAACTACAGCAGCAGCTAAGGAACGTCAACTTATCTGAAAGCCAGGCCTTCGAAGGATGGCGAAAGGAACAAGAGAAAGTTGCAAAGGTAACTCGTAGATTAGATGTAGTTATCAAACAGATGGATACCTTTTGTTCTCTATACAATGACATCCTAGCATGTAGAGCCCCTACCAAGAACTATGCCTTGTCTTTAATGGAAAGGTATTTGCAATTGAAAATAAAGGTTATTAAAGCAGGTGCTCCCATACAAATTAACACCATAGATGATTTCATAAACTGCTGTAAACACTACGGGGTAAAAGTGCAGAGACTATTGTGTGAATTTTATTTGCATAACCTTGTACTAGAACAGGAGACCGAGCTGAACCCTGGCCCTTTTGTTGGGGACATTCAATTACAGGCATTTATTTCATTTGCAGTGAATCAAATTAAATGGCTCAAAGCCTATAATGCTTTTCAAAGACAAGAAAACAGATTAGATTTATGGATAAGAGCTGAGCCTAGGGATCCAGCATAGTTATGGAGGAAACATAGAAACCTCATGAAGACTCCAGAAGTGATTGAAGCATTAGGACCCATGCATGAGGCAATCATTCGGCAGGGATTAGAATACTTTTCCTTTATCAAAGACCCTGCCATTGATGCAGCTAAATTTCGATATCGAATATCTAATCCGAATATCCAACTCACAGAACCATTTAAGTATGATAATTTTAAACTAGCTGCCAACCGTTTTCCCCTCTATGGCGAAATTATTTTGAGGGCAGGGCCATCCTGGTTAGGATATAGGTTCCGGAGTCCAATTATTTGGAATCCTGCACCCGGATACCAAGCCCTGTATGAGATGCCTGAGGGTCAGATAGGCCATTTCTTTGACTACCTAGTTTCGCATCACGGCTGTAGACCTTCACATGAGATTCCATCTCCAGCCTACTCACTCACTACCTTAGATGTCAACTAAACTTTTTTCATGAGGCCATGAAAAAGGGTAAGCAGGGGGGTGTGTGGAGTACCAAAGAAGGTATGTTTTGATGGTTATTTCAGTATCTTTTCATTAGGACTTATAAGCCTTTTTGCATCATAAACTTAGAAAATGATAAAGAATTATAACAAAACACGTGAGATTAATATGCAAAACAAAGAACACTGACAATTGTCGTTTCCATGTGCAAGAGGGAGGAAAAACGAAAAGTGACCATTCTAAAGGAAAAGACAAAGATGGGTTAACTGTTGTCCCTTCGACGGGAGACCACATGCAAACCAGATCAAAACGGATCAGCTCGGAAAAGGAAGCAGATATATCAGCTCGGCGTAGAAAAAAGAAGAAATGACTCAGGGTTAACGGTTCTGCGAATCCCTCAGGATCCTTGACCCTGAGGGATTGCTGTTTTATCTATTTCTGCATATAGATATCTCTGTTGTCACCCTTATATAAGGGGTGGCATTGTTAGCTAAAGGGGTGGTTATGCCTTTATGTAATTTTTTTTAAAAGATCAAAACTTTGATCATTATGTCTTGTTAAGACTTGCTCTACTGTAATTTTTACTTAATGCATTAATACAGACTTGGTTACTCTTTTATCTTTGAGCCTGGAATAACTTCAAGCAGTATACCCCTAGAGGCTAAGGGCCCGGCCCTGGAGGACACTTGCTCTTGTACCATTACGCGTGATTTTTGTGTGGTTTGCTCATCAATGTGATATAGTAATATGACGTGTTTTATAAAGTTTATGTCACATGCTCTGTCGTGTTTAATCCATTAATGTTTCTAAAAACAAAATTGTTGTATTGACGCTGCATCATATTACTGTTCCTTTAGGTGTTGATATAATACGGTTAGTTTCTACAGGATACTGTTGTTCCATTACAGAGTTTTGTGTTATACGATTGTGCCTTAACATTACAGAATTCATCTTGGAAGCTCTGTTCTATGTGATTATTGGATTCTTGAATATTGTTGTTCTATCTTGAGATGCAATCGTATTCTTTCTAATCAAAGTGACAACTGAATCAGATTACTATCTGAGCATGTTGTGTTTATATGGTTTTCAGTGTTGTTCCATCATGTATTAGTAAGCAGTGCTGTTCCATTTGTGTGTACATCTTTAGGAGTGAAGGATTGATATTTGGTTATGATTAATGCAAGTGATTTGATAGATTTACGGCTTGTTATACTTGATTGTTGTTCCATTTCCGAATTGCTGTTCCAATTTAGATTTTCTGTTCCAATTTAGAATTTCCATTCTATTTCAAGGTTGTTGTTCCATTTAATTGTTGTTCAATTTCTTTGCCGTTCCATTTCTTGTTATTGGTGTGAAGGATGATCTCAGGCTGTAGTAAGCATTGGCATCTGTTGTCTGGCTCCCAGACCCCTAATCTGTTCTCTGATTTCTTTTCCATCAGTTTCTAAAGGGATGGGTTATTGTTACCGAACCCTTGACTGATAAATTGCTTGATACCTGAATGTGTGGTTTAGTCTTTTGAAGTAGTTAAGTTGTAGACACGCATCCATTTACTCTTGTATTTTCAAACATTGTGCTACGAGCATTACTCTGGCAAATGATAAGCCTTAGACTAAGACACTCTTTGAAATAGCAAAACGTTCCCGGATTGACATATTAATGTGAGGTAACTAGAGGTGAAAGAGACCCTTTTTATAGCTCCACACACCTAAGGAAGGAAAGATTTCCAAAGAGGGAGTACAACAAACTGAAGTTCAAGAAAATTGGACCATGCAGAGTATTAAGAATATTTTCTGCAAATGCATATGAAATTGAATTACCCCCTGATGTTGGAATATCTTCAATTTTCAATGTTGCTGGTCTGTACAAGTATGAAGGTGAAATTCCAGATGATACAGAAAAGGATCAAGAGACACAAGAAATTGACTGGGTAAAACAGTTACCTACAACAAAGGAATTACAGCCAGAAAGGATTTTGGGTAGGAAAGTGTTCAAGAAAACCAGAGGACAAGAGTACTTTCAGTATTTGGTCAAATTGAAGGATCAGCTAATTGTTGAAGCTACTTGGGTAATAGAAAACATGCTACAGAAGCTGGGCAGTTCTGTAGAAGAGCTCATGGACAAGAGCCTATGAAGAATTTTGGCCTTAGGAGTCTGATGCAGGAGCATGAGACTTGGAGGGAAAAGACGTCAAACTTATTCCAAAAATAAAATAAAAAATCTACAAGCAAAGGAGTCGAATCCTTTGGCCATCAATTTCCATGTTTTCTTAGTTAAGCATAGAGCTAGAATATAGGATCAAATCATGATGTAATAGGTGTTAATTAGTTAGTTGTAGTGGAGATTCTCAAGGAGAATACCTCGCAGAACATATAGGATTAGTTAGCGTAGTGGAGATTCTCAAGGAGAATGCCTCACAGAATAGATAGGATTAATAAATTTTAGCCTCTGTTTTAGGATCTGGTTGTTAAAACGAACCAGTATATATGTAACTTTTAGGCTATTGTAAAGGGATTTTGACGGAGTGGCTTCATCTCATATTCCTAAAGAAAAGAGCAGGGCATCTCTGTGTATTGGTCAATCTCAGAGGTGTTGTGACCTCTGAAACCATTTCTATGCATTTGAACACCTGTTTGTCTATTAAATTTGCTATTTATGCATATCTTTGGCTTTCTGGCATTGCTTACTTTTAAGTCTTGATAACAATGGTTCAGCTGGTTTTCCTAGTTAATACTCTGATAAGAGTCGGTTTGAGTGTTTTTCCTTCATATCGGCATGCTCTATTTCTAATTTATGCATCATTTTAGTCCCGCAAGCTAAATTCCCATTTACACTAAGAAACAGTGAAAAACATAGTCCGAATTCAAAACCCAGACTTGAAATCTTATAAAGCACGACTTATATCCATATCAAGTCCGTAAGCACTATCACATCGTAATGCTTCAGTGGAAAGGAACTAGTCTATTGAACCGCTGAAATCTGATATTGTGACACATTCAGATCCGAAATATTATAGAGGAGGAATTATAATCTGTTGGGTCCACGAAGCGTTATCGCATTGCAAGTTCTAAGCAAAAGGAGTCTGGCGAGGGAGCGTTGAAACTGCCTATTACGATCGCCAATAGTGCCACCGTTATATCGCATCGCGGAATCACCGATAGCGAAGTGCCGATAGTGTTATTCCATTTCTTATGGAATAAACCCCGTCGATAGTGTATTATGTACTTCCTATGGAATTACAGCTCTGATAGTGACAAAAAGGGGCTCTATTATGAAATTGTTCTCGATAACAAGGGTTGGGCCGATTAATGGAAAAGAATTGGTGATAGTGGCCGAAAAGGGAAAATTTGTAAACTAGTCAGTCTGGAAATAGATTATTGATACTCCAGTTGAGGAAGATGAAGGTATTCGGTCAGATTTAGAGGAAATTATATCATGATTAGAGCGTTTGTCAATATTGCCTACACCCAGGCCACTGCGCAGTCCCTCTACATCAATCCTTCCTTTGTCGCTTCTACAAGGATCAACTTCTATCAGTCGGGCCAGTTGATTCTACTACAAATTCTCTGCTTAGTTGATGCCTTCATCTCTCCTGTGATCTGCAACCACGCTCTGATACCATGTTGAATTTTCTAAGTCTATTCGTTAGAAAATTAATGTATATTCTATTGGTTTAGTTCTTCTACTTGTTTAAATTCGAACAAGTTATTTAAAACATTTAAATACCGAAATAAACACTATATACTCACAACATCTACATATCAACAGCTGAAAGAGTACAAACACACAAGTGACACCGTTATTTTTGGACAAATGTCCTCAGAAAAACCCAATGCGGCAAAACCGGTGTAGCTATTCTGAGGGTTTATTATTATACAATATTTCCTTGAGTACAACTGGGTGCCTAACTGGCTCACCCGATAGAGAAAAATACACAGCAGCAATACCTCTCTATTTCGAAATAAGTATTTGTCACACAAAACCCTCTCAAGCGACTCTGAAGCTCAGCGTTGGCCCTTATGGCCTCTGTGTTAGCCTCCTGCTTCTCTGCATTAGCCTTCTGAGGCACTTCATAGCCTCGGGGACCCTCTACATCACTCCCTTTGCCTTCTGCGTGGATGACACAGTCCCTCTAGGCTCTACGTTGTCTCTGCTAAGCTCTGCAGGGCCTAAATTGGTTGTTGCCTCTCACTCTCTACTTCTGCGCTGGTCTCTTGGCACTGTCTCTGCCTCTCTACCCGGTACTCACTACCCCTCGCTACTAATCACTGATTCACTTTTTCTTAGCAACCCCACTCTAGCAAAATGAATGATTGATCACTATGGTGTGTTCTCCAACTGACCCTCAAGCCTCCTCTTATACTTTTCTCATTGGTCCTTCAACGGCCGATATTAAATCTCTAATCAACGACTAAGATTATATTTGGCTTGATCCATGACTTTTGGAACCTTCTAACCCAGTTTTATATTAATACCCATTAATATTTTATTTTTCCCAAGTTTAGACTTAGGAACTCCATTAAAAATATTAATTATTTTAATACCTCCCAAACCAGGTACAATCTATCCAAATCATTTCCGGGTCTTGGAGATCTCATGTGCTTTAGTCTCTTTGCCAATTTTCATGGCTAGAGCACATTCATTGCTACTCCAAATCAGCACCAAGCACGTGGGTTGATAGGTATGTATATTTCTTCAAACCTTAGATTCCATATCGCAGAAATTGATACCCTTGATGAAGCAATGAAACAAACCAATAATGTTTTTGGAATTAAAAATGAAATTAGAGCCCATCAACTCGAAAATGAGTTGCTTACATTGGACCTCAATAATTTTTCTTTCATTGAAGATTTCTTTTCCAAGTTCAAGACCCTTGGACTTCTCTTGGAAAGTGTTAAGGTTAAGAAAGAAGATGGTACCTTATCTATTCCATTCTTGTTAAGTTTGGGCCAGCCTACTTTGTGTTTGTTTCCACCTTCCATTCTACTAGAGAAGCCTTTATTTCTTGAGCACAAAACTACAAGTCCCCATATTTTGATGTCTTTTGTGATTCTTTAATAAGAGAACAAGAAAAAATATTACATCTTCATCTTTTTAATGTTGGAAACTCTTCTAAGAAAGCTTTAGCAGCCCAACAACAACCAAGTTCAAAGAATCCTAAGAATCATCATCCTAAAAAGAATTTTCCTAAACCAAACAAGGGTCTTAAGCCATTTCATTCTCAAAATGAAAAATCAACTCAACAAAATGATAAGGCAACTAAAAACAAAGGGAAGAAGACTGATAGACATTGCAACTTTTGTAATCATGATGGCCACTTAGAATCCAAATGCTTTAAGAAGATGGAAGCCTTGGAAGGAGCAATGAAGAAGCATAACATCCATTTGGAGCACTCTTCAAGTTCAACTTCATCTTTTCGAATAACACTTTCTGCATATGGTTGTCAAGCATATTGGTCTGGTTATGCACTAAATGTATCTTCTTCTTCTCATTCTCATGAGTGGCTCATTGATTCGGAAGCTTCTTATCACATGGTCAAAAACAAAACCATGTTTTATTCTTTAAATGATTGTAATACCAAAAATATATATGTTGGTGATGATAGATCTCTTAGTTTTGTAGTGACTGGAACTATTCATCTAGACAATGGTCAATTTAATGATGTATTGTATGTTCCCACCTTATCCTGCAACCTTCTATCTGTATATTAGATAACTCATTTAAGTGAAGGTAAAACCATTGAATTTTCACCTCATGATGTTGTAATTAAGGACCTAAGAGATCCTAGACATATTTTAGCTATTGACATTGCTAACATTCTACAAGGTTGTATAAGTTTAACAAATTTGGGTCATCAAATCTTCCCTCGGTATTTGTTGTTCATAATAATGAAGTGAGCAAACTTTGGCATGAGTGATTTGGACACTTAAACTATCGCTCCCTTCAAAATATATGTAAATAAAACATGGTGAGAAGTCTTCCTATGGTATCTTGCAGACATGGTGTTTTTTTCTGGATATGTACTCAGAAAACATCGTTGGGATAGTTTTGAAAAACATGCCTCTTTGCACGCCTCAGCCCCTTTATAGCTTGTGCATAGTGATTTATGTGGTCCACTTCCAGTTGTTTCATTCTCTGGCTACAATTATTTCTTAACTTTCATTGATGATTTCTCTAGATGCACTTGGGTATACTTCTTAAACCTCAAGAGTGAAGTCTTTAACATGTTCTTTTCCTTTAAGGGCTTTGTTGAGAAACACTCTAGACATCAAATTCTTACGCTAAGATCTGATAATGGCGGAAAATATGTTAACAAAAAATTCTTCAACTTTTGCACTGAGCATGGAATTCAATTGCAACATATTGTTCCATATACTCCACAACAAAATGGTGTAGCTAAAAGGAAGAATCGCACCTTAAAGGAAATGGATAATTGTATGCTTTAATCTAAAGGACTTACTCTTAATTTTTGGGAAGAAGCAATTAATTGTGCAAATCACATAGTAAATCACACTCCTACTAAGGTTTTAAAAAATATCCCTCCACGGGAAGCATGGAGCTCAATTAAACTAGATGTAAGTCACTTTCGTGTTTTTGGAAGTGAAGCATGGGCCCATATTCTAGATAAGAAACATAAAGCCTTAAAACCTAAGAGTGAAAAATGTATTTTTGATAGATATTCTGAAGATGTCAAAGGATATAGACTTCGTCAACCTAAATCAAAAAATGTTATCATTAGAATAGATGTAAAGTTTGCCGAAAATATATCTGCCTACAAGCCTAGTTCGAAGGATGTGCCACCTCTCTCTATCCCTTCTACTTCTAAAAATATTCCTTCTTCAAATGATAATAGCGAGGATGACAATCCTCTCCCACCTTCTCGGGATCCTCCTTCGACTCCTCAGCTTCCAAAATGGGTCCGCACTACTTGGGATGCAGCAGGTGCTCTTGTAGGTGATCCTACAAATCAACGTCATACACGTTCGCAATTCGATAGAGCCCCTTATTTAATGGCCCAATCTTCAATGAATTATGATCCTGACACATTTGCAGAAGATTCAGGCCATGTATATTGAGACGCAACTATGAATGAAGAATATCGTTCATTTTTGGCAAATGATACATGGGACCTTTTTCCTCTTCCAAAGGGAGGAAAACTTGTTAGATGCAAATGAATTTACAGAACCAAGTTTGGTCTAGATGGAAAAGTTGATAAACATAAAGCTCTTTTTGTTGCTAAGGGTTTTTCACAAGTTGAAGGCATTGACTATACTGAAACCTTCTCCCCTATTGCAAAAATGAACTCTATCAACCTTGTTCTTTTCCTTGATGCTTATTTCAAATGGGAAGTCTATAAGATGGATGTTAAATTTGCCTTCTTGCATGGGGACTTGCATGAAGAAATCTATATGGAACAACCTCCTGGATTTATACAAATAGACTTCAGCCTTGTATGTCGGCTTAAGAAATCCCTTTATGGTCTCAAGCAAGCCCCTCGGGCTTGGTATGCCAAAATGGATAGCTTTCTTTTAGATACTTCCTTTTCTAGGTATCAATCTGACAATATTGTCTACACCAAGAAAGTGGGTAAGTCCCTTATCATTCTTTTTCTCTATGTTGATGATCTTATCTTTACTGGTAGTGATCCCAACCTTATAAACCATGTGAAGTCTAGCCTTAAAAAGCAGTTTGAAATGATAGACTTAGGACAGTTGCATTATTTTCTTAGTTTTCAAGTCTTGCAATCCAAAGAAGGTATTTTCCTTTCCCAGTCCAAGTATGCCTGTGATATTCTATGCCACTTTCACATGGAAGACTATAAGCCAACCCCTTCTCTCTTTCGGTCTGGAGCCAAACTTTCAGTCACTTGTACTTCCCCTAAAGTTGATGCTACCTTATACCGTCGGCTTGTTGGAAAACTTTTGTATCTAACCCATACCTGTCTTGACCTTTCCTTTGTTGTTGGCCTTGTTGCTCGGTTTATGCAAAACTCACATGAAAGTCATTAGAAAGAAACTAATAGAGTACTTAGTTATGTTTGAGGTACATTTCAGTTTGAGATTCATTACAGTGAAGAAACATCTCCTCTATTGGTTGGTTTCACTGATTCCAATTGGGTTGGTGACCCTGATGATCGGAAGTCTACTGTAGGTTATGTCTTCACTCTTGGTTTTGGACCCATTACATGGGCTTCCAAGAAACAAAGTGCCATTTCTCTTTCTTCAGCAGAAAAAAAGTATCGTGGCACCATTGAAGCTAGTAAGGAAGCCCTGTGGCTTCGTCAAATCCTGTCAGAGTTTGGTTTTCAGCAACAACTTCCAATTACACTTTGGTGTGATAATCAAAGTGTCATTCAACTATGCAAAGATCCAATCCAACATGAGCACGGAAAACACATTGAACTACACATGCACTTCATCAGAAAGCCCATTCATGACCATGTTCTTGAAATGCAATATTGTTCAACTGATGATCAAGTTGCAGCCATCTTTGCAAAGGCTCTCACAAAGGCGAAGTTTACTAAACTTCGATTTATGGTTGGAGTTTAGGAAGTTGTCACTAAGGGGGGATAGGCTCTAATGCCTCCTTCCTTCTCCTATCATGTCATCTTTGTACATTCTTCATGTCAATGGTTTAACATTCAACTTTATTTCGCACCTCCTTTTTATCAACCAATTATAATTTTTTTATATTAAAAATAAGCAAGAAACCAGTGTCTCACCAATCTGCAAACCAAAAACTCTAATGTAATCTCCCATCAATCATTACTCTATTTAATAATAGAAGTTCCTTTAATTTAATAGAATTCAATTAATAAACCAATATAATAATGATTTGATAAAATGTTATTTATTTTGAAAACCTTTTGATTATGTATTGTTTGATGATAACGATTTATTATTTATTAAGAAATATTAGGCTACCAAAGACTTCGCGTAACTTTTGTAAACTGTATTCCGTTAATTTCAGTAATCCGAAATAGACTTGTTTTAGAATTAAATGGTTTAAAAGTCACTCTATTTCCCCCAACAAGAATATAATATGAGCTTCTAGACACACCTATTTCAAGTCAAAGAGACCCCATGGATTTGGAAGCTATCGTACAATTTTTACAAGAGAAGAAGGAACCAAAGGATCTTCTAAAACACAAAACACATGCATTGGTGATGAAGGTCACCCCATATACACTCATGAATGGATATGTATAGAAGTTGGGACCATAAAGCATAACTTATATTATGTGCATTAAAATAGGAAAGAGACAACATAATTAATGAAGCACATACTGAACGCCTATCCTTTTTACCTATAGAGATTCTTCACCTGAACCCCTATCCTCTTTACCTGTCTCATGGCTATGTGACAAAGAAATACATTTCCCTTACTAAAGATCACATCATAACCTCTATCCTCCAACATGGCAATAGATACCAAGTTCTTCCTCAAACCAAGAATATACATAACATCTCACAATGTGAGGGGAGCACCTAACTCCCTCTGAAAGGTAAATGTACCAAGCTCAGTAGCACTATACCTCCCATCATCACCCATCTTAATATGCATCTGGAGATCCTTCTCCTACATGTTACTGAAGAGCTCCTTGTTACCAGTCATGTGGAAAGAAGCTCCACTTTCTAGGTACCACACACTACCTATCATCAATGACACCATATATGTGATGAGGGTAAAGTCCAGTTCGAATTGTGAGGCAAGCGCCTCACCTTCTGCTGCTCCTCCTGAGGGATTCTTACTAGCCTTCTTAATCGGACAATTTGTGGTAAAATGTCCCAACTCATGAAAATGAAAGCACTTGACTTTCGACATGTCCTTCTTCTTGCCTCCATGACAAGAATCTGATTTGGAATGGGATGCCTTCACCTTCCCCGCTAAGGCACAATTTTCCTCATCATCAGTCTTTGATGAGGATCAGTCTCTGGTATTCTTCTAAATCTCTTCCTGTACCAAATCTAACCATAGCCATTCCCAATCTGGTAGCTTCTCCCTCCCATTGACAGAGTCCTGATAACTGTGCCAACTCTTGGGAAGTCCTAAAAGAGATAGGCTCACCATATTGTCCTCGGAAATAGTGATCCCAACACTTCCAAGCTCATCCCAATAATGGGTGAACTTGGTCAAGTACTTCAGAAAAGAGTCGCCCTTCTCCATCTTGATCATTCAGAGTTTGTCCTTCAGTGACAATTTCCTACGGTCACTGCTATTTTGAAACAAGTTCGTCAATGCCTTCCACATTGAGTATGGAGTATCCTTGTCATGAAGACTCAAGACAATGTGGTATCAAACTCCCTCCAGGATAATCCTTCTCACCTTTGCCACACACTTTATCCATTTAACCAGATCTTTAGCATCTGGTGTTGGAGGCTTAGGAATGTCATGATCTATGAATTCTTTGAGGCCATTGTCTTGCAACACTATTTCCATCATTTACTTCTAAGTTATGTAATTCGAGCTACCCTCCAAGGCATACTCAAGTCACAACCCATAGAAAGACATATTATTTCTTTTAAGTATGAACTTGCAAATTTAATTTTCACCTGCACACCAAACTTGAAATATCCTCTTCTATATTGTCTTCAACTCTGATACCATGTAGATTTTTATGTATATTCAACCGCTTGTGTGATTTTCTAAAACATAAGACAAGAATATACTTTACTATTCTCAGTGGAAACCAATAATGATCGATGAAAAAAGTAAGCAGAAAGAGGAAGAATATCAATCACACATAACATAATATTTCCCTGGGGAAAGCAACTGCTAAAAACCCTGACTATCTAGATTAAATTAACCAGAAGATCTAATAAGAAAATACAATGCTTGTTCATCCTGAACAATTCCTGCACTAGTAAAATCTAACTCTCTGCCTCACAAGCCAACTCAAACCAACACTTAACCAATTTTGTTGCCTGCCAAGCCCCTACTTCCTTTCAAAATTCTTGAGAGAATTAGCCCATATTTAATTGGGAAATCCACTCTCCATAACTGCACAAACCAAACATAGGTCCTCAACTGATTTCATGCACCATCTATACAACTAATGGTACATTGTTCTTGAACTCTAATCTCAACTGGGTCTTCATCTGAACTAACATACATAAATTATTTGTGAGTGAATCTTCCGTTAGCTAGTGTGGTATTAGTGATGCACTAGTGCACTACTCCACTACTAGACCTCTACTAGTTCCTCCAATAGTTAGAACTCGTTTATATGACTATAACTCAGTTAGACTCAGTGTTCTAATTACAACTCCAAAGAACTCAACATGGGCCCCTAAAATTTAGGGGTCACTCTACATGACTCTAGATAAACTTCCAACATGAATTTCCTAAGTCAAATAAGTCAATTTAACTTAATTAATTATTACAAGTTATTATGGGAATAGAATTAAAATTTAATTCAAGGACAAATTAAATTGGAATTTCATGTTTCTATTTTTAACAAAAGAATCATGATGAAAGTATTCCATGGAATGGGCCAGTTCTATGGCAATTTCTAATTGTGTTTTCAATTCTAGTTCACGTGCATATTCACCATTGTTATCACTTCTACTAGGATACAAATTCATCTCCAAGATTGTGCTATACATAAATTGTAACACCAATCCTTTAAAATGGAGGTGGGAACATCAAGTTATGATTTTCACCAGATTTCAATGTTAAAAATTTAGTAGAACATTACATTTTACTCTAAAACTCTTTTCAACCTTGTCTTTTGCAATTGCAAAACTTTCATAGCAATAAGTGTGTCATCAATCAAAGTTCCCTTATAAATTACAAAAATATTTTTTCCTAACAAGTTGACCTTGGTAAATCCATTAGTTGTTATGTGAATCTCTTGATATGGGATCCTTTTCTACTCTAACATTTGGATAATTTGTTGCAAGAATCAACATTTTGTATACACTTATTTCCTTTCCAAATGAATCTCAAAAGTAGACAACATAATACAAAAGCAATAGCTCTACCCATTAGCAATAATATTCTTTCATAGATGCAAAATGACCTCTTGTTGTTTGCAAGATAGATAATTGGAATGCTTGGGGTCTAAAAAGGCCAGGATTTCCAATGAAGGACATGACAACTATTCTATTTGAAAAAAAACTCCACTTTTGGAATTTCCTCCCTGAGATTATTCAAAGAAAATTTCAAATACTAAATCATTTCCAAATTCTTGAGAGTAATTGGAATTATCCTTAATATGGAGTTGGAAGAGAGATCTAAGTTCATAAGACTCTGCAAATTTTCAATTGAATTTGGAATAGAGCCTAATAATGTATTTTAATATAAATTCAATGAACATATTGGTGAACATGCTACTTAGAAATTTGAGAAATGAAACTTATGTGATTTTCCATTTTGAAATAATAACATATTTATACAATATTCAGCAAACCTCTATCCACTTGAAGCTAGAGAGAAAAAATTTACATAAAACCTTAGATTTCATCACTCACTACTTTATGAATAGGGCATAGAAAAAACATCAATTTCCATATCTCATTGTTTTATCAATAAGACTAACTATCAAATTGAAGTGTTGACTAGGATATAAGAACCTTACTACAAGAAGCCAAATATTTACATGCTCAACAATACTTCAATGAAAATGGTAAGGACATCTCTCAAACTTGTGTGCAACAATATATGTAGATAGAAAATTTATAGATGCTATAGTTATAATATAACTAAAAGAATAAAAAATACTAAAAATTATAATAATTCATAGTTTCATAATATTAATTTTCATCCATTTAGCATGATTGCCAAATCAAAATTGTATGCTTAAAAACTACATTGTACAATATCGAGTTCAATTAATGGTTGATTAATCTTATTTATAAAAAGATTAAAATATCATATTTAAAATACTAGAATTGTTTTTTGTGTCTCATCAATTTAATTTATAGGAAATTAAAAGAAAACGCATTTAAATGGATTTCAACATTTAAACTGTTGTTAACAACATAAAAAATTACTTATAGTTAAAATAATAATCTATTCAGTTATGTTCTAAATATAATACAATTAGTTTCCCATGATATTTTTCTGAGGGGTTCTTACTTTATCGATATGAATATTAACATGACAGATGATAATAATAAATCGTATGAAGATGTAAATTTTTCATATAGTTAATAAAATGTCACTAAAGCATATAATTTTTACATTAATATTAATTATAAATAGATAATAAACACTAATAAAAATTTGGTTGATTAATTTAAAATAATATTAAAAATAATCAAACTCCAGTATAATTCATATAATCAATTCATTAAGCTAAAATATGTGTTTATAAGTTAGAGACAATTTTTTTCCTCCAAACCATTTCTAAGGCCCTTGAATACCATTACCACTTCTTTCATTGTTAGTCATTCATTGTGTGAATATTTTCAACAAAGAAAACTAACTTGTAGCAAAGAAAGTAATTATGTACATTGTTTTCTCCAAATTCATCTCCATCCACCTTGCTAAAAATACTCAAGTGAAATACTTCATTCACTATGTTTGGAAACACTCGCTTCACTCACTTATGTAAGGTTAGGTCACCAAAATACATTTCACTATTTGGTTTCTTTTGAGTAAGCATTTCCAATAACAAAATGTCATAGCTATAAATATCGACTTTGGTAGCCATTGTCTCACTTAATCCATACTCTGCAGTGAAATCAACCTTCATCAAATTTTGGGTCTGATCACTGTGTACAATAATTTTTGATGCAAAACAAGTAAAATTAATGTTCTAAAATGCCATACTTGGGACAATTTATCTCATGGATCCTTTCAAAGCAAGTGTTAAAAAGAAAGTGTTAAAGTGAGTTAGTAGGGGTTATATCAATTAATTTTACAATACCAAAATCCATTATATTTCCCATCATGTCTTCATCCAAAAGCATGTTATTGGGTATTAAATAAAACTACACTACTTGAACAAAACAATCATGATGAAAATATTCCATGGCATGTGTCACATATATGCCAATTCACATACATTTTCACCATTTTTGTCACCTCTATTAGGATACAAATGCTTCTCCAAGCTTCTGTTAGACATAAATTAGAACAATAATCCTTTAAAATGGAGCTAGAACATGAAGTTATTATTCTCAATTGTTGAGCCTTTAGTAGAACATTACATTCTACTCTAAAATTATTTTCAACCTTGCCTTTTTCAACTACAAAACTTTCATAGCAAAAAGTGTGTCATCAATCAAAGTTCCCTTATCAATCACAAAATTCCTCATTGCAAACAAATTGGCCTTGGTAAATCCATTAGTTTTTGTGTGAATCCCTTGATATGGGATCCTTTTCTACTCTAACCTTTGGACAATACGTTGCAAGAATCAACATTTTATATACACTTATTTCCTTTCCAAATGAATCTCAAAAGTAGACAACACAATATAAAAGTAGTCCCCCACTCATTAGCAATAATACTCCTTCACAGGTACAAAATGACCTCTTGTTG
Source organism: Pinus taeda (assembly GCA_000404065.3). Classification (NCBI taxonomy): domain Eukaryota; kingdom Viridiplantae; phylum Streptophyta; class Pinopsida; order Pinales; family Pinaceae; genus Pinus; species Pinus taeda. The sequence goes on from APFE030846796.1 coordinate 24,444, forward strand.
TTTGAGAGATAGGAAATTGGAAAACTTGTGGTCTAAAATGGATAGGATTTCCAATGAAGGACATGAGAGTTATTCTATTTGGAAGAAAAAAAAAACCCTTTTGGAATTTCCCCCATGATATTATTGAAAGAAAATTTCAAACACTAAAGCATTTCCAAATTCTTGAGAGTACTTTGAATTGTCCTTAATAGGGAGTTGGTAGAGAGATCTAAGCTCATAAGCTCATAAATTCTAACTAAATTTGGAATAGGGCCTAGCAATGTATTTTAAGATAAATTCAGTGACATATCGATGAACATGCTACTTAGAAATTTGAGAAATGAAGTCTATGTGATTTTCCATTTTGAAATAATAACATATTTATACGATATTTAACAAACCTTATCCACTTGAAGCTAGAGATGCTAACTTAAAAATAAAATCTTAGATTTCATCACTCTCTACTTTATCAATAGGAGCATAGAAAGAAAAACCTCAATCTTTGTATCTCATTGTTTTATCAATAAGATTAACTATCAAATTGAAGTGTTGAATAGGATATAAGAACTTTACTACAAGAAGCCAAATATCTACATGGTCAACAAGAGTCCTTTGAAAACAACCAAGGTTGAAAGGGTAAGGACGTCTTAAACACGTGTGTAAAAATATATGAAGATAGAAAATTTATAGATAATATAGCTATAATATAACTAAAAAAGATCAAAATTACTAAAAGCTATAATAAGTCATAATTTCATAATATTAATTTTCATGTCTTTTAGCATGATTTGTAAATCAAAATTGTAAGCTTAAGGAATATCATTGTATATAGTAAAACATCAAGTTGAATTACTCGTTCATTAATCTAATTTATAAGAAAAATAAAAAATCATATTTAAAATGAAAATTCACCTTTTTAAAATTTTGTTGAAATTTTAAACAAATTATATATAATTTAAATTGACCAAATTATATATTTAAAAGAAAAGACTTCTTATTGATGTATCATTAATTTGATTTATATGAAAATAAATAAATAAATAAATAATCACATTTAAATGAATTTTTAATATATAAACTATGGTTAATAATGTAAACAAATTACTTATAATTAAACTTAAAATAATAATAATCCATTCACTTATGCTACAAGGATAATACAATTGATTTCCTATGGTTTTTTTCTTATTTCTTTCCTAGGGGCTCTTACTTTGTGGATATGAATATTGACATCATGGCTGATAATAATAAATCGCATCAAGATGTAAATTTTTCATCTAGTTAATAAAGTGTTACTAAGTCATTTAATTTTCACATTAATATTAATTATAAATAGAGAGTAAACATTAATAAAAATTTAGTTGAACAATGAAAGATAATATTAGAAAAGGAATCAAACTCCAACATAATTCATAAAATCAATTCATTATGCTAAAATATGTGTTTAGAAGCCATAGATGTTTTTTTTAAACAATCATAGCCTTTCACTTATAGAAAAACAAAGAGGGGTTTTTTTTTTTTACAATTAAAAATATTGGCATTATGAATGGATATTGTGCTGCAAAAGCATGCACTTTTTCTTTTGACAATAATGGCATATAGATATAAATACTAATAGGTATTTACCTCAACAATTATAAGTTAAAAAAATAAATGTCATTGTATGAATAATAGCAATATTGAAATCTTCTAGTATTGCAATTTTCACAAACTAAAATGAAAAAGAATTATGCCCAATTTCACAAACTAAAATGAAAAAGAATTATGGGCATTTGATGCATGTGCATCCCTCCTTGTTGCATTTGTATTGCTAAGCAAATTAGATATGCTTTGTCTAAATTTCCTATAAAAAAAATTCATTTGGCCCCAAATCATTTCTGAACCTCTCCAATAGCAATACTACGTCTCTCATAGTTGATCGTTCATTTGGTGAATCTTTCGAACAAAGCAAAGCAACCCGTGTCAAAGAAAAATTGCTTTGGCTAACATTAATATGTTTTGGCATGCATTAATATGTATCGTGCCCCAATAATATTTCTTGCATTGGTTTTGTCCAATAAGAAAAACCAATATCAGGGTTTTATGTCCTAATCCGAGCAACATTATATATTAAAATACTTCAATGAATGGATTGTGTTGAATGTTGTGTTTCAATGGAATGCGTTTGAATGGATTGCGTTGAATGTTGGTGGAATCATCAAGTACCACTGTGGTTTCTTCAACTTCAAGCATTTCCTATCTGTTGGTCTTATAGCTAGAAAACAATTTGGGATTGGCCTCCTATAGTCAATACATGGCACCCATACAATAGACTCTAATATTGAGGAAATATTGAGAATATATGGGCTCTCTCCATGAACCATTCGAAGTGAATATTCAAGACCAAGGAGTGCCACTATTAAAGAACTGTCCTGACTAGAATCTTTCCTTACAAGTGGGAATACAAGGCAATGGTTTTAAAGTGACACAATTATCTGATAATTCTAGCATGGTTGGTGTGGATATGTCTATAAAACAAGTCTTTGGTGGGAACCCAAATGTCTACTAAATGTGAAAAAAACCAAGAAAATGATTGTAAGAATATGTTTTTAGAACCATAACTTAGAAAAAAAAAGAAAACAATTGATGGCACAGATAAATCAACTATCAACCATAGAATTTTTGGTCGGAAGTGTGATGCACTAACAGTGATGTATTTATAGACTAAGGTATTCAACTTGAAGGTTGACTACTTTTTTTTATTTGTTATATAGTATACAAGATCATAGGTGTAACTTAACTGGTTAAAGCAACCAAGATGTGGGACCGGTATTGATGGACAAATCATCAAGGAAATTGTAAATTCATGACTCTTTTCTTGTGCTTAGTGCTTTCGAGATTCTGTTATGGGAAGATGATATGAAACATCACAGAATCTCAGAATATGATGATGTAGATCTAGAACTTTTCTCTTGGAGATGCATTCTCAAGATAATATTTAAAAGTTAATTTCATCCCTCACGGAGATATGGTTGACATATGGTATGCATTGGATCTCACAAAGATAGTATATATATGTATGGTGTTAACCAGCGTTAAACTACAACACTATTACATATTGTATGTGTTATCCTTGGTGGTGCATAACCAACGTTCAACTCCAGCGTTCAGTATTAATGATCCGTTGCTCAACTCCAGTGTTAACATATTAAACTCCAATGTTATTGCACTTGTTATGGTTGGTGTTATTTATGGTTTGGCTTTATTAATGATCCAACGTTCTTGGATTCACATTATTATTATTTTGGATGGCGTTACTATATCTGGTTTGGAGGTATTATATGATCCATCTTTTAATCTATGGTTGTGCATTATTACAAATGTTTAACATTCATAATGGATGGGTTACCTTAATATCACCCTTGGTGGTGTATATCCATTTTTTGTCTTAATATTATAGTTGGTTTTGTATATACATGTGTTGTACATAAACACTATTTACATGGTGATATTATATACCTAGTGTATCATTATATACATGATTTGTCAAATACTTTATATGTTACATATTATTCAAGGCAACAACATCTCCGATTAAGCCAACATTGTTTATATTTCGCATACCCTTGGTAGATACACTACTAATTCAACTATGGAGAACAAAATTCTAATTGGATCAGTCAGTAGTGTTTTTTAAAATTAGCAATTTGTGCCCTATCATGCAAAAACACTAGAGAATAGTTTCTAAATGGACTTATTAAACAGATTTTGAAGCAGTATTTTCAATTACAACACTCTACATTCTCCAACATCCATTTTGTTCTGCAAAGGTAAATACCATGTCATTGATGTCAAAGGGGGAGATAGACAGAGGTAAAAGAATAGGTAATTTCATGAGCAACAACAGAAAAAGTTGTCATCAATACCAAAGGGGGAGAATGTTGGTAATATTGTCATTGATCACATTGGTGATAATTTATGTTGAATGTGAAGTTCACATTAATGTTGAAGGATTGAATGTAAAAGGTTGAAAGTGATGTGAAGTGCAAAGGCTAAAACATTGATAAATATGTTGATTGAATTGGAAAATGACTCATGACATAGCTATTTGGAAAATGTATAATTTTATTAATCATTAACAAGTAGCTCGTAAAAATTTGGAAAATGTAACCAATACAAACTAAGAAGTTTCTAGATATGTCTTTTACAATCATTGTTGCTGGTCCATTTTATTGCAACTCTATTTCATATTACAAAAATATGATTTTCAACATTGAAATGAAGAGATTGATTGTGAATAGTCTTGGAAGACCAAGAGGCAAATTCTCATTTCATATTCCTGTAGAGAATACAAACAACTAATAGGCCATACTTATAAAATATACATTGTTGAATGGAAAGAGTGTTAATTTTTCATAGGGCTACATTGTTCTTTTCTTTGATAATTGAATTTCTTCATTAATACATTAAATTCACCCCATATCATCATTACATTATTCATAACTACACCATTATTCATCATCACATGCAATTATATAGAAAGAACAACATCACCATCAATGCAACGGAACATAAAGGAACAATAGAATAAAATCATGCACACAAAGAGAGACACCAGGATTGATCCGAGACCAAGGCAAAACCCACTATGGGGAAAACCTTTGCAAATCTTCTTCTTCTTAGATCATCATCAAATGATTCATCAAAAGAGAGTGAAATGAACATAACTTTATCTATGCAACAAAACGACTATGATATCCATGAAATGGATCTAATCATGCTTATAATCAAAACCCTGATTCTAAGGACTGTAGTGTGTTGTCATTGACTGTAGTCAACTACTAGATATTGTTGTCATTGTGTTGAACACTACTTTCACTGAGTAGAATCTTTGGAATACTAAAATATCATCTTTGATTCCCGGATGCAAGGAGGAGGGGTTGTGCGAGCATCTATAGCAGTCTTGGATGCTCTCTGTAGAACTGGAAGACTGTGTCTGGAACATATCTGGACGCTCCCAGGTTAACTAGATGAGGGTGTCTGAGGTCAAACATACCTAGATCTACCTCAAACCATAGATGCTCTCATAAGGCTTCTATGTGAGCATCTATGGTAACCCAGACTAGACTGTGAGTGCGTCTGGGGACCAAATTGAGCAGCGAAAACCCTAGCCTCCCAAATGTTCCCATGAACACTTTGTGCTAGCATCCCAGGCTCCCTGGACGCTTTCAGGACCATACTATGCCAGCGTCTAGGGATGAAAATACTTAGTTACATGCCAGTGTCGGAGATCTAGAAAACCTTAGATCACTGCGAGCTTCGACCTTGTAGTTTCAGACCCTTTGTGTAAGCTTTCCTCCATTAGACCTATGCGAACTAAGACAATAAGAGAAGAGAAGATGGTTTGATCAATGTATCCAATTTAACTTGAGGTCTCTTCTATTTATAGGCTTTCACGAGGTTCCACTTGGAGTTGAGGCCAACTTGTCCAATTTAAAATGTGCTTAGGGCCGACCTAACCCAATATACATGAGTGAATAAATAAATTCAAAAACCAACTTTCGCTTGTCCAAATAAGGTGATATTTAGGCCGATTTTGGTCCTCTCAAAAATAGGAATCTAATGCAATCATCATATCAATCATCTGATTTGTCCAAGGTGGAATTTTACTAAAATTACAAAAATTAATGCTCCCTCTCAACTAGGGAGAATTCCACTTTCCAATATATGTCCATCGATCAATATGCCATTCTTGTGTCTTCAAGTGTCATCACCTATCATCACTATTCATATCTATAATGTACTCATCATGCCATGACCACCTCAAGTATATCATCATCACAAATCATCAATGTACATCTCGATTTATCCATTTCTTATTCCTGCTTATCTCTTGATTGTTCCTGCTCATATGTTGAAAATTCTCGAATCCATAAGAAGAAGAATTTGTTACTGAAGAGGAGCCCAAGATACAACCCTTTATCCATCAGGCTACTACCTGGAGTCATTTCCAGTGGGCTACTCCCTGAAATATCATCATCAATCGTCATCAAAGAGCATATCATCGAGGAGCACATCTCAACCTAAAACCACATCGGGGAACACATCTCGACCCGAAATATCATGGGGAAGCTATACATATACAACCCCATATCAAGAAATAGGATATACAAACACACAGGGGAGCGCATCTCGACCCTGGGATCTCATCAGGGAGCCTAATCTGAACCTAGAATCGCATAGGGTTATCTCAACCCATCCTATTTCTTATTGATCTTCCCATCGATGACCCTAAATAGTCATGTGGTAGAACAACTTCATCATAATTCACTTGGGTTGTACACCCCAATTACACCCTCAACTCATTGGCCAAACAAGAAGTGATATTCTTGACAAGCTCTGCCTGTGGGTATGATGCCAACTAGGGTATACTTTGTAAATACTAGACATGGGAGCCGCATTCTACTACCCTATGAAGATAGGGGAGAAAAATCTTCAACCGTATGGGTAACAGATAGGGATCATACCCTATTGTCCAGAGTTCCCTCAACCCCACGAGTCCTCTATCTCAATTCCTCACCCTAGGAGCTCAGACAGGGAGGAAGAGTTGGCTTAGTTTCCTCGATCAGTGTTGCTCTCATCATACTAAAATCTGATATCTTCTTGTCTCAATAAATTTGTTACTTGTTCATACAAGACATCAAATCAAATATCATGTCAGATCATAAATAATCATATAAATCACAAAAGGATACCATAATCCTCCTCCCTCTCAAGGAGGTGCCAACCACAAGCCTGAGTTTGTTTTGAAGAACTACACTATCTCAATATATGAGATTATCTTGGTCCCAACTATAAATATGGGATTTTTTGTCAATCGTATCTCACTCTATGCCATATCAAGATCATGCTTAGACAACTCTCTAAGGAGCTTCTTCCTCCTTCTTCACAACTATCCATGCTAGCAACATCGTACTCATCCTCAATCGTATATGAACCTCTCATCCAAGATATCATGACAAATCTCATACAAAAGAAGCATCCAAATCAACAACGTTAAATCCATGAAGTCACATATCATAGAAGAAATATCTCAGCCTCAAAAATAGAATATCTCATGAAGATATTTCAAAGGATGCTCAGTGGAAACTCTATGTGAATGAAGCGGCTCACTCATGAATTTATTCAAGTTCTATGAACACCATACATATAGAGATGGATGTTTGAAATAGAACATCAATGCTTCAATCAACTGATGGATGCCATGTCAAGTTCAACAACATATTGAACTTCAAACCAGAGTATCCAAGGATTTGCATTTTCATTATTCAAAAAAATTTCCAATAGATTTGCAATATTTATTTTTGAAATTCAAGGAATCGACTCATCATGCCATGATACATCATTTTGAGATTCGGAAGCCATCTCCCTTTGATTTAGATAATCAAAGGATCATCACCTTTCAAGAGTAGATCATTAGGATACAAGGCCAAAATCATAATAAAAATCAAAGCCATTATACCTTGGAACTCATAATCCTAACTTTATCAGATAAATGTCAAATATAGGCATATCTGGATTAGGGATTTTGCTTCATGCAATGCTCTAAGCATAATGCCTTGCTAAGCCAACATAATTAGCCTTACATAAATCAATGTTGTACCATCACATCAAAAAAGTCAGCTTATCAAAGTTTAGAAGTCAGATCACAACTAATATCAAAGTCATCAATATCACAATATCAATTCTTTCAACTAGGATATAGGTGGAGCTCATATCAGATATTGACCTCATTTAATTATAGTGCCAATAGGTTGTAACCAACCATGCAATATCAATCCAAACTTCATCAGGTCATTTTCATAAGTCATTTTTGTCACTAGGTGAAAATTCATACACCAAGGATAAGTCATGCATGTTTCAATTTCATGTTGAATCACAACTATCAGTACCTCAAACATTGTGCTAGGAGCAAGGAGGCCAATACAAAATCATTTTTCCGAATACCCACATAAGTCATTATGCCGACATAGCATAGACATCAAGCCAAATCAACAATCATCGGATCAAATCATTCGACATCAAGTCAATTCCAAATTTCAATCATCAATTCAAAGTTGTTTTCAAGCATCATGACAAAACATTGTTCATCTATATCAATAAGGCAAATCATGCCAACCTCTTGTAGCACAAACATAGTGACATATCTATATGTATGTCCCAATCACCTACAAACACAATTTCAGTCTGCATGTTCATGTTATGGAAAACACTGCTTGCATATCTTGTTGTTATCTACAACACATCTGTGGTACTGACATCTTTCAGGTGAACAACTGTTTTCATGCACAATACTTCATGTTTATGTGATCAGCAATTTAACTCAACACCTTTGGAAATCAGACTACAGTGGCAGAATATGTCAGAGACACCTTGATTTAAAGTTTAGACAACTTCAGAAAGCTTCATATGATGGTCAAATGTAGTCAAACCCCTGAACACTCCCTTCAGGTTAGATGCTTGGATGTTATCTGGTCCTTTGCATGCGTGCGTCTAGGGATGAGATTTCCCATTTCCATGCCTATGTGTGGAGCAGGAACCCTAATTTCTATACAAGCTTCAAATCTGAGACTTTGTTGCAGAACAATAATGTTAGATGCACATAAATCATGATTCAACAGTACATAATGAAAATAGTAAGAAGAGTAAGAATCTTGAGAAGAGATTCTCCCTCTGACTGGGAATCTACTTCATTCATCTTCATTCATATCATCAACCTGTTTCTACTAGAGTCAAGCAATGGCAGATCTATTAGATCATAAACATATATCTATCATGGCTATCAGCATCATGACATCAATCTTTCATCAAAGGTTAGACTCAAAGAAATAGATAGATGCAACATCATATCTCAAAGGTTACGAACACAATAACACTTTCTGTCAAGGCATCTGATCATGTTAGGGAATTCAACTTTACCATATGCTATCAAGACATGACCACAAGTAGTAAGAGATATAGAATATCAATTTCATAGTTATACCTCTAACATCAAGGTTACCTTGCTTATCATGATCACTGAGATCAAGTTAAGTCATTCAATAAATATTTACAAAAACAACAAGAGTGACAATCTCTCTTTCCATATGATTTCATCATTCTTATCACAAGCATTACTAGTAGTATCACGTATAAGAGTCAATAAGCTATAATTCTATATGAAATCCATCATGAAAATTATCATTTACTAGAGTCAAGGTGATATCCTTCTTTATAGAATTCAAGAAGATCAAAATTTTCAACACCAGGTGCACCAGTTCATCATATAGATCCAAGTGACATTCATATGCATGTATGAACCATCAAATAAAGAGACATTCTCATCATACCTTAGGGATTACCTAGCAATCAATGTTATTTCTCAAATACAACATACCATGCATATCTTGTGGTATTCAAATACATGTGCACCTTTTGATTAGACATAGGCTGCTAGAAGCGCTTTGTCATAGTTCCTTTAACCTTTTCCAGCTCTAACCATCCTTCCTGGAACTCAAATAATCCTCAAGAAGTATCTATCTCATCAAGGAGGTTAGAAACATCCATATACTCAAATACATATGTAGGAAGTATAAACAATGAGCATAATGGTTAGATCCATAAATCTAAACAAAAGTAAGAGGCATCATAAGTCAAGAAATACTTATCTTCAATGAGAGGTGATCCTCTCCCTCTTGAACCAATCTTCAAGAGTCACCAGTGTCCATGGTCCATATACCAATGTTGCCATCAATTATCCAACCAGGCCTACTAGGGATTATCCCATCAAATCCTTCACAAGTGCTTGAGTATCTTCACATTGACCAGCTAGGTTCCATATCTCATATTTTTTCCATAAACCAGGGTTTTCTCTCCAACCCTAACCTTATAAAATCCATCAAACCCTAATAATCAAGTTGCCTAGGGTTTTCTTCAAACCCTAGATTTTTCTTAGGTCTCCACCATCCTCTTCTTGCTTCCATCAAAGGTGTCATCATCAAGGTGATCTCCATGGATCTTATTCTGCCCAACTTCGATACCATGTTAATTTTTCATAGGGCTACATTGTTCTTTGCTTTGATAATTGCATTTCTTTATTAATACATTAAGTTCACCCCATATCATCAATACATTATTTAGAAATCTACATCATTATTCGTCAACATATACAATTATATAGAAAGAACAACATCATCATCAGTGTAGCGGAACATAAAGGAACAATAGAAGAAAAGAATACACACACATAGAGACATTGGGATTGGTCCAAGACCAAGGAAAAACCCACTATGGGGAAAACCCTTGAAAATATTCTTCTTCTTAGATCATCATCAAATGATTCAACAAAAGAGAGTATAATGATCCATAACTTTATCTATGCAACAAAACAACTATGATATATTTGAAACATATCTAATCATGTTTATAATCACAACCTTGATTATGAGGAATGTAGTGTGTTGTCATTAACTGTAGTCAACTGCTAGATATTGCTGTCACTGTGTTGAACACTGTTGAACACTGCTTTCACTGAGTGGAATCTTCGAAATACTGAAATCTCATATTTGAGTCCCAGAGGAAGGGAGGACGGGCTGTGTGAGCATTTATAGTAGTCCTGGATGCTCTATATAGCACTAGAAGACTGCATCCAGAACAAATATGGACGCTCCCAAGTAAAATGGATGAGGGTGTCTGGGGTAAAAATTGCCCAAATCTGCCTCGAACCCTGGATGCTCTCATAAGGCTTATGTGTTAGAATCTATGGAAGCTCAGATGCTCCCAGGACCATATTGTGCGTGTGTCGAGGGAACAAACTGAGCAGTAGAAATCCTAGCCTCCCAGACACTCCAATGAACACTGTGCCAGCATCCAAGGCTCCCTATACATTGTCAGGACCATACCGTTCTTGCATCCAAAGATAGAGATAATGAGTTACATGTTAGCATCTAAGATCCATAAAACCCTAGATGAGTGTGAGCTTCAACCTTGTAGTTTTGGACCCTTTGTGCGAGCTTTCCTCCACCAGACCTGTGTGAATCAAGACAATAAGAGAAGAGAATATGGCTTGATCAGTGTGTCCAAATGAGCTTGAGGTATATTTTATTTAAGGATTTCATGAGGGCCCACTTGGGGTTGAGGCCGACCTATCCAAATTAACATGTGCTTACGGCCAACCTAACCCAATATACATGAGTGAATAAATAAATTCAAAACCCAACTTTCACTTATCAAAATAAGGTGATATTTAGGTTGATTTTGGTCCTCTCGAAAGGAGGAATCTAATGCAATCATCATCTCAATCATCTGAGTTGTTGTTTTGGCCACCAACAACCCCCCTCCTTCTTTAGTATTAGCAATAACATAAAACAAGTGGGGACCCTTAGTAAAAAATTCAAAAACAATTTGTATTATACTCAAAAATATATCGCATCGCGAGAAGAGAGTAAAGAATTTCTTTATGAGCACAATAAAAACTGCGAAAAAGCGACGCGAAATTCATCGCATCGCATACATTAAGAAGCGCCCATAAATGAGGATCTTAAGAAATCTCCGATGGCCGATATATGACATCGCATGTCGCAACATCGCATAAACAGCACACAATGATTTAACACGATCTGCGATCTTGTGATAAACGCGATGCTACGATGCTGCGATGCTGTGATGCTACAATCTGCAATCTGCGATATCACAATCTTGACAAAATGCGATAACGCGATAACGTAATGTAAGTTGCAGAAATCGCCCATCGCAAAATTTTCCTCGGCTCAACATTCAAGAAAAGCTGTCAGTAAACCAAAAACTTGGATGCGCACCTTAAAGAAAATTAATGAATGTATGCCAAAGTGTTAATGAAGGACAGTTTTGTGTTTGTCGAAGAGTCAGTTCACAATGGGTGACATTATTTTATACATTCGTAGAGCTTAAAGCTTTCGTGTCAATATTTATAGTCATTACTCTTTTCCTTTGCATGAACTGTAGGAATGAAAAATAGGAAACGTCTAAAGAAAAAGGGAAAGCGTCAACGCTTGGAGACAGAGAAGAGATGCCCTCATAAATGGATACCACATGCAACGGAACCGCAGATTCCAGAGCATTTCTGAACAGATGTTGACATCAGTAGCAGACTCAACGCTCAGGGTCAAAAGCTCACAAAAGCAGCATGTTTACAAAAAATCCTGAAGCTTATACCCGGTAAAGGAAAAGGCACTAAAGGCGAAAAACGCACCAGCAAGTCCGGAAATCAAGATAGCAAAGGCAGAAGCAATTTGAGGGAAATTTTTGTCATTACCAAGTATATACGCAATTAATTCACCCAGCCAGAGGATGATTCCAAAAAATATCTTCTAGTTTACTAAAAAAATGGTGCCAACGCTTGCCATTTCTGTTTGCTTAACTCAAACAAAAGCAGAAGGCAACCAGCCGACTCTTCCCAGGAAAATGTTGAATGCTTGCAACATTAAGGAGAAAAAGAAGAAATAGTTAGGAATTAGATTCGATTTTTTAGAAATAAGTTTGCTTAGAAAAAGGGCGGTCATTTAAACCGTATCCTAAATTTATGTAATTAAGTTATTTAGTTAGCAGTATTTAAACCCTTCTCATGCATTTAGAGAAAGGTCTAGAAATTTGTCAAAAACTTGTCCTCAGAACATGCACTTTTGCACCCTCAGAGGAGGTTTTGATGAATGAAAGGATCAAGATTTATTGATGTTTGCATTTGATATCTGCTACTGATGTTGCACTTCTGTACTCTTAGTAGATATTAGAACAAGGAGAGATAAATCATTGTTGCTTGAAGCTTATGAGTAGGACCAGTCATAAATGTTACTTTTATCTCTTGACCATTCTTGCTTATATTCTTAAAAGCAATATACAGTTTTTAGTTGTTTATATGTTATTACTTGAATGTTTGTGTTACCATTTGGCACTTTGGTACGGTGGAGCCATTTATTTATGTTTAATGTGTGAATAACTCATTATGTGATATGTTGTTCACAACTGTTTTGCCTAACTTTTTATGCAAAGTGGTTCATCTTAATTGATTTCCATTCTTATAATCGCTGAATGATCTTTATTACTAGTTATTATTTGAAATCTCTTTAGATCGCATAATAGAAGAATTAAATCCTGGGTTAGCATAGATTAGATGTGCTATTTTCATTAGATTACAATAGCATAGAGTTAGATTAAAGTAGTTTAGATAGGAACTTTTAGATCAACAACATTCGATTCTGCACACACACACACCCTTAGATTGGGAAACTGGTCCCATTATCCCCAGTTGGACCCGCTATACCAAACGGATAAGGATTTACCAACCAAGGTCCGGACCGGGCGATTATCCCCCTTGTTGTCGACCCGATTTTCGGGGCTTCAACATATTTGGTGCTAGAAGGAGGTCCTGAACTATGAATGGCACCTAAATCAAAATCTAAATACCATTCTGAGAGTAACTAGATTTAAATGTACTGGGGAAGTCGGGGGAGATGATGAGTATCAACCGCTGCTACACACCCTAATATTTCAGACCAATCTACCTTTGAACCTCCTGAAGTTGAATCTCTGATTCACAAACTTCAGGGATTTTTTGTTTCTCCTCAGAGGTCTGATAAATCTCAAAGCAGTGTGACTTCGCAGTACAATCCTACTCAACCCCTAACTAGGTTAAAGAGTGGAAAATTTGGCATTCAGCCAACTGAGTTGCCTCTTCCCACCAGGAAAAGAGCGAGGAAATTACCGCAAGAGTCTGACAGTGAGACTCTTTTGTCTACATCATCCATTTCAACTACCCCACCGCGAAGTCAACCATCCACACCTCCATTCCAAACCATCATCCATCCGTCTACCGGAACTCCCACAACCCCTCTTCAATCATCTACGATCATAGTATCCTCATCTTCCCAGCCACAGGGATCATCTTCTGTACTTTCCTCTACTAGCAGCTCAACGATGGCCCAGTCTCCATGGAACAACCCTGGAGCAGTTTTAATGCCTCCGCCCTTGAGTCAAATACCAGCACATCCTAAGAAATGGCTGCCCAAATTCAGTCCAGAAGCAGGCATACTAGCAGAAGAACACATAAACAATTTCATGCTTTCTATCAATCTCAACGGAGTTACTAATGAAGACGCTGTTGTTTGGCTTTTTCCCTACACACTGTAAGGGACAGCCGGGTCATGGTACTTTTCACTACCCTCCGGGTCTATCACAAGTTGGGATATCTTCCAGAATCAATTCCTTACCAAGTTTGGTAATGATAGATCAACAACAACGTTAATCAATGACCTATCCAATCTTAAAGCCGAAGCTAAAAATCCTATCAAAGATTTCAATTTACAGCTCAATAAATTCTCAACAAAATTCCCACTGCTTCCCAACCCAGCGAAGAAGTACAATGTGAATGGTATATTACTGCTTTACCATCAAACACAGCAATCTTCGTGGATAGAGAAAATAAAACAACCTTAGTTGAAAACATGACAGAGGCGATAACAGTAGAGAAACGCGTAATAGCCCTGGAAAAGAGATTTGCGATAGAGGAACGCAAATCTAAAAAAGTCACCTTCAAAGAAGACTCCAAAAAGAAACAAGCAAAAGACCCTTTCGATTTGGAAGGATTGCAGAAATTTTTAAAGACCATGTCTAATGAGATGGTTGACATAAAAAAATAAGTAGCAGAAACTTCTTCAAAAAATCCCTACAGATCTTTTAAAAGAGGTCCTTCAACGGATGCAAAACCACCCAATGCCATTTCAAATGTTGAATCCGAGGAAGAGGAAGAAGAAGAAAGTGCCACTGAAAGGTAGACTGATGACGAAGAAGTTGTGGAATTACAAGGAATGTGGGATTTCATCCTCCCACAAGAAGAAGATCAAGAAGTATTTCCAGTTAGCACACGAAGCAAAAATCAGCTTGATCCTCCCCAAACTACTTCTAAGCAGAAGAGCGCAAGTCCTGCAACAAAAGATAAAGTCGCAACAAAGAAAATGACCACTAAAGTGACTCAATCTAGCCCAGTCCAAACAGATCAAACAACTCCATCAAAAACACTGATAGTGTCGGATGAAATGGAGTACAATATTATTGATGACATGAAAAAGACTAGGGCTAATATTACCCTTTACGAATTGAGCAAATTGAAACGTCAACAGAAGATAATGATGAAAGAATTACATGCCATGCCTATTGCATCTTTGCCTACCGCTGTACTCTCTCAAGCTTCACACAACATGGGAGGACCTCCAACTAGCACGATCAATAAGATTGATCCAAACGATATCGCCTTGATTGGAGGAAGATCAAGATCTCACACTCCCCCGTTTCTTCTCACTTATGAAATTTTCAACAAAAATGTGCACAATTGTTTGGTAGATTCCGGTGCTTCATCGAATATTTTACCCAGATCAATATGTGCCAAGTTAAATGTTCAACCACAAAAATTCGTAGTGCGCATAGTTCAACTTGATCGATCTCAAGTCGAAGTAAATGGTGAACTTAATCAAGTAACCATAAGGTTGTCATCCAACCCAAAGATATGTTAGGTTATTGACATTCTAGTGGCTGATATCCTAGAATTCTATGGCCTAATTATTAGCAGAGATTGGTCCGAAAAACTCCATGGATACTTCACAACCGACTAGTCGCACATGTGGTTACCCTACAACGGTAAACCAAATCAAATAAAGGTTGAACGAGAGTTACACCAGAAGTACATAGTAACGGAATTAGAGGGAGAAAATGAAATAGTAGCATATAATAGCAGTATCATAGGCAATTACTTGGTAGATTCTTTTCTCGGCAATTTCAATGCTCACACATCACCCTACTTAGAAAATTCAGTTTTGTCCCAAGTCGAAAATTTTTCCCAAACTGATAGTTCAAAGTGCGTTAATTTTTTAGATAAACCTGTAAATACATCTTTGTTTTGGAAATTATATTTTGATGGCTCTAAATCTAAGGAAGGAGCAGGAACAGGATACGTTCTAATTAGTCCAGAAGGAAATAAGACCATGCTTACGTGCAGACTCGAATTCGATTGCACAAACAATACAACAGAATATGAGTCCTTAGTGCAAGGCCTGTACAAAGTAATCGGGTTGAACGTCAAGTATCTTCAAGTCTTCGGAGACTCTGAGATTGTCGTCAAACAGGTACGTAAGACTATACATTGCTTATCAGGTCATTTAAAACACTATCAATCTTTACTACAAGATCTGACTGAGCATTTCATAGCATTTAATATTTCTTCAATCCCGAGACTCCAAAATGCAAGTGCAAACCTGTTGGCTAACGTAGCCTCTAAGCTTATTCCCTCCGAAGATTTCAGTCCAGATAGATTCTCAATAGAATTAATCGTTAGACCGTCCATCGCTGACAACATTACAAATTGGAGAGTATTCAATGACGATCCTGATATTGTAAATTTCCTCACTTCTGAAGGATCCTACTCCAATCAAATAATTGACGAAGACCATCATGATCGACAAATACAACAAAATAGCACTGATAATGCTATACCTAAATCGGTGGTTAAGTTATAAGACTTATACGATTTGAAAAATTGGTTTAAAAGGTCTACCAATTCAAAGCTCTACAGTCCAACTCAGAACTACGAATTAGTAAACATAGGAACGATGATAAACCACAAAACATTAACCTAGGCCTCAGCCTAGTCCCTGAAGAAAAACTAGCGTATATTCATCTTTTGGGACAATATAAAAATGTTTTTTCCTGGAATTATGATGAACTAAAGACATACGACACTTCTATCATTCAACATACTATTCCTATGATCAATAACGAAAAACCTGTCCAGCAGAAATTGAGAAAGGTCCACCCCAATTTAGAAAATCAGATAAAAACTAAGCTAAATAAGTTATTAAAAGCCAGAATAATTTTCCCCGTCAAACATTCCAAATGGGTTCCAATATGGTACCCGTTAGAAAGAAAAACGGAGATATTAGAATCTGTATCGATTTTCGGAATCTTAACAAAGCCTGTCAAAAAGACAATTTTCCTCTTCCACCTATGGAACAAATACTATAGGCAGTAGCAGGCTCAGAACTTATGACTTTCTTGGATGGATTTTCAGGATATAATCAAGTGCTGGTACGTCCCGATGATCAGTTGAAAACCACATTTAGAACTAAATGGGGTACATACGCATATCGGAAGATGCCATTTGGTTTGATTAATGTTGGCGCTACATTTCAGAGAGCCATGGACATCACATTCAAGGGTTTAGTCAATAAGTATGTAGTAATTTATTTGGATGATATAACAGTGTACTCCAAGAAGTGAAGCGACCATCTCAAAGACTTAAAACAAATCTTTCAACGATGTTTAAGGTATGGAATTTCACTTAACCCAAAGAAATCTTTTTTTGCATTAAGCGAAGGAAAACTTCTAGGATTCATAGTGTCAAAATCCAATATTCACATTGATCCTGACAGAATCAAAGAAATTTCTTAAATATCCCTACCTCATAATAAAAAGGCCATGCAATATTTCCTTGGTCAAATCAATTTTGTAAAGAGATTTGTCCCAGATTTTTCCCGAATTGTGTCTCCTTTGCAAAACATGATTAAAAAGAATTCAAATTTTAAATGGGGTCAAGATGAACATGAAGCATTCAACCTGATCAAACAAGCTATTATTAATGCTCCATCTTTAGCAACCCCGAATTTTTCTAAATCTTTTATTTTATACACATTTGCCTCAGAGAAATCATATGCCGCAATTCTAACTCAAGCAAATCAAGAAAAAGCAGAAGCCCCAATTGCGTTTTTTAGCTCAAATTTACAAGGTGCTGAACTCAATTATCCAGACGTGGAGAAACAGGCCTATGCTGTTTTCAAAGCAATCAAATATTTCAGACCTTTTTTACTTAAAACCCGTACTAAGATCATAGTACCATTTCCAGTGGTAAGAAATCTTCTAGTACAGAAGGATGTGGATGAGAAAAGGGCCAATTGGATCACTGCTTGACAGGAATACGACCTTGAAATCAAACTAGAAAACATTGTAAGAGGTCAAGGCTTCTGCAAAATGTTGGCTGGAGCATCGAAAATTTCTGAAAATTCATCTGAAGAGGTACAAATGTGTGAGGTAAGCCTAAACAATGCAGAATCAATGTATGCTGACATCATTTATTTTCTTAAGAATGGGTATGCTCCATCACACCTAGATCACACTAAGAAAAGAGCTTTGAGGTTGAAAGCTAAACAATATCAGCTCATAATTATATTCTTTTTAGAAAGAATTATCTTTCTGTTCTTCTTAGATGTCTTGAAAAAAATGAAGCTGAAAAAGTTTTGCAGGAACTCCACGACGGACCAGCAGGCGGACACTATGCTGGAGACGCTACTGCACATAAAATCTTACGTGCAGGATATTACTGGCCTACATTGTTCAAAGACTCAAACAGTTACGTGAGGAAATGTCAAATCTGCCAAACTACTACTGGAAGACAAAAGAAACCGTCCGTGCCACTACAGTCGGTAAACATCGAACAACCGTTCACTCAGTGGGGCTTGTACATAATAGGTGAGATCGTTCCTCACTCTTCTAAGCAACATAGATACATCCTCATGGCAACAGATTATTTTACTAAATGGGTAGAAGCAGTTCCTCTCAAGACAACCAATTCTGAAAATATTATTGAATTCATAGATCAATTTATAATCACTAGGTTTGGATTTCCATCGGCTTTAATATTTGATAATGCATCATACTTTTCTGGAAATGCAATCACTGAATTTGCACTTAAAAGAGGGTTCAAACTAAAATATTTGGCCAATTACTATCCGCAAGGTAATGGGTTAGCTGAGTCAAAAAATAAAAACCTAATCAAGATTATTAAAAGAATAGTTGACCAGAACCAAAAGAATTGGCATAAAGCTTTGGTAAATGCTTTATGGGTAGATAGAATAACGAAAAAAGCTTAGATCGACACTTCTCCCTTTAATTTAGTTTATGGGAAATAAGTGGTTCTTCCAACTCACTTAGTCATTCCCTCCTTGTCTTTAATACAATACATTGATGAAGTACCTACTTCCTCCATACAACTAAGACAAATGGAAATAATTAAATTAGAAGAACAACGAGAACAAGCTAAGAAAACCCATGCTCATCATCAAGCGCTAATAAAATCCTCTTTTGATTCAAGCATAATGACCAGAAAAAATTTTCAAATGGGAGATTTAGTTTTTAAATGGGATAAGGCACATGAAGAAAAAGGCAAACATACGAAATTTCAAAAGATGTGGCTTGGTCCTTTTCAGATTGTTGAATTCATAGGTCCATCAACGTTTGTCTTACAGGATTTAGTAGGTAGAAGGGATCATTTGGCCATTAATGGACAAATCCTTAAAATATATTTTCCATAGAAGATTATTCTTCTATTTTGTAGAATAGTTTGATTTTTCTTTTCTTTTTTCATAAATAAAACCAGTTGTAAATGGTTGCTATAGGTATTCACGGAAAATACACCAATTCTCTTTAAGATTTTGAGCTTTCTGCTTGTAAAAATGGCAAAATTTTTAAAAGAATCTGATCTTTATTATTGAAAGATATAGTTAAAAACTTTAGCCTAGATATGATACTAGTTTCAACTTCAAAAATTTGACGAAAGCAACCTTTAGCAAAGAAATTGTTTTATATCAGCACAATGAAAGGTATCAATAAAAAAATAAAGATTCTTTGTAAAACAGCTGTTTTCAAACTCTATTATTGTCGTCTAGAGCTTTCTTAAGGAAAACAATGACTTCCTCCTTGCCAGATAAAATCACAACATTTAGAGGAACAACTCATGAATACACTTTATCTTAAAGAATAAGAGGTCTCATCACGAGCCGGCTTATCATGATCACAGATATTATAACTTGCTGACTTTGCCAATACTGTCCATCAAAACAGGGCAATGACTCAAGATTGTTAAAAATCAAAAGACAAGGGGTCTCATCACGAGCCAGCTTGTTCAGCAAGAGTGTAAATCAAGTGAATGACTGTGTCATAATTTGGCTACCAAACCAAGACATTGTTCTTTAAGAATAAAAAAGAAAATCAAAAAATAAGTGTCAATATGGGTTTTTTTTTTTGAAAGTTGTAGATCACCTTAAGCAGGATAAAGGATCATTACTGGGTAACAGGTAACCCTGTCGAGGCTATGGACGCCTTCTGGCAGCAGAGGCTCTACCTATGACAAACGAGCATATTTTAAAGGCTTGCATACAGAGAAGACTTTATTTTATCCTTACAAGGCAAAGTAATGGCTGATGTAAATACAAGGACAAGTCTGAGGGAGTAAACAATTAGAATAAAAAGAGGTTGAAACAGAATATCATTGATAGAATAAAGCATAATGTACTCTATCTGTCCATAACAAAGTTTAGATTTATTAAAATTTTTCTGTTTTGAAAGTAAGTTTCAATAGGGAAGAAGAGATAACTGGTTCTTCCAAGTGAATCACCATTGTTGTGGCCACCAACAACCCCCCTCCTTATTTAGTGTTAGCAATAACATTAAACAAGTGGGGACCCTTAGTAAAAAATTCAAAAAATTCTTTTTATATTGTACTCCTTAAAAATATATCGCATCGTGAGAAGAGGGTAAAACATTTATTTATGAGCACAATAAATAATGCGAAAAAAGCGACGCGAAATCCATCGTATCACATACATCAAGAAGCACCCATAAATGAAGATCTTGATAATTCTCTGATGGCCGATATGCGACATCGCATATCACAACATCGCATAAGCAGCACACAATAGTTTAGCATAAAATGCGATCTTGCGATAATTGCGACGCTGCGATGATACAAACTGCGATCTGCGATCTGCGAGATCACGATCTTGACGAAAATGCGATAACGTGATAATGAAATACAAGTTGCAGGAACCGCCCATTGCAAATTTTCCTCGGCCCAACATTCAAGAAAAACTGTCCATAAGCCAAAAAAATTGGGTGCGTGCCTTAAACGAAATTAATGAACATACGCCAAAGTGTAAATGAAGGATAGTTTTATGTTTTTCGAAGAGTCAGTTCACAATGGGTGACATTATTTTATGCATTCGTAAAGCTTAGAGCTTTCACGTCAATATTTATTGTTGTAACTCTTTTTCCTTTGCGTGAACTGCAGGAATGAAAAAAAGGAAACATCTAAGGAAAAAGGGAAAGCATCAATACTCGGAGACAGAGAAGAGATCCCCTCATAAACGAATACCGCATGCAGTGGAACCACAAGTTCCAGAGCATTACTAAATAGATGCTGATATCAATAGGCGATCCAACACTCAGGTTAAAAAGATCACAAAGAACAGCATGTTTACAAAATTCTGAAAAAAAAAAAAAAAAAAAAAAAAAAAAAAAAAAAAAAGGAAAAGGCGCTACAGACAAAAAACACACCACAAAGGCCCGGATCAAAGAAGCAAGTCATTCAAAAGTCCGGAAGCCAAGATAGCAAAAGCAAAAGCAATTTGAGGGAAATTTGGGATGTTACCAAGTATATACGCAGTGAAATCACCTGGCAAGAGGATGATCCCCAAAAATATCTTCTAATTTACTAAAAAATAGTGCCAGCACTTGCCATTCCTATTTGCTTGACTCAAACAAAAGTCGAAAGCAACCAGCCGACTCTTCTCAGGCAAATGTTGAATGCTCGCAACATCAAGGAGTAAATGCAGAGATAGTTAGGAATTAGATTCAATTTTTAGAAATAAGTTTGCTTAGAAAGAGGGTGGTCATTTAAAAAACCGTATCCTAAATTTGTGTAATTAGGTTATTAGTTAACAGTATTTAAACCCTTCTCATGCATTTAGAGAAGGGTCCACAAATTTGTCAAAAAATTATCCTCAGAACATGCACTTTTGCACCCTTAGAGGAGGTTTTGATGAATGGAAGGATCGAGATTTATTGATGTTTGCATTTGATATCTGCTACTGATGTTGCA